>MU765199.1:118606-169022 GCA_026770625.1 Nicotiana glauca
GATAATAAGGTTAAAAAAAAACATATTATTTAAGGAATGGAAGAGATTGCAGTATTTTGGTCTATAATGACCCGACCGGTTGTTTTGAGCATTTGCACTTTGCTCGGTAGTTTGGTAGCAAGAGTAGCTTCGTATGATGTATTAAGACTTGTATGTAAAATTTGAGTTCATTTCGAGTTGATTTGCTATGTTTCAGCGCGAGTTTTTAAAAGTCGAAAGTTCGAAGTTCATTAAGTTTGATTTGAGGCGTGCTTCGTCGTTTCAATATTGTTATGCATGATTTGAAGCCTCGAGTTGGTCCGTGTTATGTTATGAGACTTGTTGGAATGTTCGAACTGGGTGCCGAGGGGCTCGGGTGAGTTTTGGATAGGTTTGGGTTGCGTTGCGCTCGTTTTTCTTATATTTCGACGTCTTTTCTTCAAGCATAAATGGTACCATATTAAGCAAATGAGCTCCGATTTCTACTTTGATTGAAGCATTAGATCCGTATAATAATTATGGAGCCATAGTAAAAAGAATCGTCGAATTTGGACATCGTACGAGGAACTTATTTCATTCTACTAAGAATTGGGTTACCAAAATTTTTCAGATTAATTACGAAATTACCACTGAATTCTTATTTAAAAATATGCACTATTTGCAAATATTGAAACAAACATATTTCCTTCATTATAAGGTCAAATGGAGTGATTCAATAGCCTAACTTGACTAAAATTTCACAAGAAATTCATTGGAGCATAAAAAGCGAGTTTTGTAATCGTTTGGCATGAGAAACGAGGCAGAATAGCTAGCAGAAAAATATATAAAATAAGGATTTATTCATTTGGTCATATTTTGAGTTGGGGAGCCCGGATTTGGGAGATTTTGGAGACGATTTTCACCATATGGATTGGGATAAGTGTTCGGTACTCAGCTTTGGTTAGATTTCATGACCAACTTCATATTTGGGATTTGATTGATGATTTCAAAGTAAATTTTAGAGGTTTTTGCCTAAAGTTTTATAAAGTGAATTTTAAAGTTTTGGATATCAATTCGGAGTTATATTTGAGTGAAATTAGTATGGTTGGACTCATAATTGAATGGGTTGTCGGATTTTATAAGTTTGTCAAGTTCCGAGATGCGGCCCCGGGTTGGGCTTTTTGGCTTATTTTGGAATTTTGATTAAAGATTCGACCTTTTTCAATTGGGATTGGTTCCTTTAGCATCGTTTGATGCATTTGAGTTATTTTTTGTTAGCTTCGAGCCGTTCGGAGGTCGGAATGCGCGAGATGGCATTTTTAGACCATCGCTTGGCTTGCTCGGTATTAGAATTGACTTGTTCGAGGTAAGTAACTCTTCTAAACTTTGTGTTGAGGGTATGAAAACCTGAATTACGTGTTATGTGATTGGCGTTGAGGTGGCTCACATGCTAGGTGACGGGCGTGTGGGCATGCACCCTATGAATTGTGACTCTGTTGTTTTTCATGGCACTGTATAGTGGCCATATCTTGTTGATATTTGTGTTTTCACCATGTGATAAAGTAATTGAGATGTTAATCATGTTAGATATCATGTTTAAGCTTTATGCTGATATTGTTGGGGCCCATAGTGGTCATTTCTTGTTGTCATCCCATGGGTTTTCATTGATATTTCGTACTCAGTCATATTCATGCATATATATCAAATCTCAGTCTCAGTTATTATTCATTAGCACATCATATCATTGCCCCGGGTTAGTTTCTATGGTATTGTGAGCCCGTGTGTAAGATGGAGAGATTGATGACTAAGTGAGGCCGAAAGCTTGATTACGAGTGACAGTTATAGGATCGAGCTACATGTCAAATAATGTTATATTGATTTATGCCTGGATCTGGCTTATAATAGCGCTTGGGCTAAAGGAGCCACTCTAGAGTCTGTACACACCCCCAGTAAGCGCGCTTGATGCGCTGGATCTTCCTTGGATATGGATCTTGTTAGAAGAATTTATATACCTGGAGATGTATCTTCTCCGTGGGGCCAGATTGGCCTTCCTCGGTACTGAGTGACTAATGGTCAGTTATGTATATATTCCGGGATGGATCTTCCCTGGGTCAAATGGCCCATATACAGTACTGAGTGGTTGAGCATGATGAGTGAAAAGTGTGAGACAGTGAGATTGAGTACTCTGAGAGTGTGAGTACATGATTCATCTCTGAGATACATGACATTGTCATGCACACATAAAATACAAGCATAGAGATGTATTTTTTCTCATTTTGTACGGTATCATGTCAATCATGACTTTTACACACATTGATATGTGGATTAGAGAGGTACTTCACACTTGTTATCTGGAAAGAAAATGAAATATCTTATATATTGTGAAAAGGATTTTTAGAAGAAAAAAATACAGTTTTCAAACTATCTCATATTTTACGACTATTTCGGTAAAGGATTTGAGTTTCTCTTATATTCTTGAAAAGCGGAACTATTTTCGGAAAGTTGTGAAAAAGCTGAGCATTTTATCTCTAAGTTACTTCATCAATTATATGCTCTACGTTGTTATGAACTACTGTTGGTTATTGGTATTGGACCCAACCTATATTCCAGCTCGTCACTATTTTCAACTTAAGGTTAGATTTGTTACTTACCAGTACATGGGATTGACTGTACTGATACTACACTCCTACATATTACGTGCAAATGTTGTCTGTTGTTGTTGTTGTGTTAGATGGATGTTGTATTTGAAGATGTACCTGCATTTTGGTTGTAGTTGCCTATCATTCATGGTAGTCGTAGATTTATAAAACTATGTTAATGTACTTTTCAAACAGAAGATGTATTTACTTCATATCATCTTCATAAATTGTATTCTTAGAAGCTCATGTTTGTACTACTAGTCCTTAAGAAAGTGTATAAGATTTAGATAATTCTCTTATTTAAACTGCCTTATTAAATATTATGGGAATTGGATAGTATAGTTGGCTTACCTAGCGGGTTGGTTAGGTGCCATCACGAATAGTGAATTTTGGGTCGTGACATGGTCATACTAGTTATGGAAGCTTTGAGCAGAATGATGATAGATAGAGTCGTGATAGGAGGTTGTTTGAGGGGGTTTTATGCAGCAATCGGTGGACAATATATTTTGTGATACCAATAGAGCTCTCTTGGCTTACTTGATACAAGTGTTGATAGGGTTCCGTGATGTAGCCATCTATTGTGATCGCAGGTTCTTGGTCTTAATCGCAGGCTGTGCAATCCAATCGCGGATGTCTAGTTTTGCTTATTTCAGCAACTCCAAATTGCTCTTCTTGTGCCATTTATCCCTTGATTCATGGTCCATTCTTGAACTCCGTGAGTTTTTAGCTTGGCTCCTAAAAGTCTTGATGCTCTTGATTCAAATCAGTAATGTTAAAATCGCAAATCTAGGCTTTAGAGAAGTAACGACCCGACCGGTCGTTTCATGAGTCACCACTCCGTTTCCCCCACGTTGTTTATCTGTATTATGCGTTATCGTGTTGGTTGGCTCGGGTTCGGAGAGGTTTTGGTAAGGTTTGAGACACTTAGTATCTTTTGAGTAAACTTAAGTCGGAAAAGTCAAACGGATGTTAACATATGTGAAAAAGGGCTCAGGTGTAAGTTCTGATGGTCCGGATAGCTTCGGGAGGTGATTTGGGACTTAGGAGCGTGATCGGAATATGTTTTGGAGGTCCGGAGTAGATTTAACTTGAATTGGCGAAATTGGAATTTTGGCATTTTCCGGTTGTAGGAGAGATTTTGATATAGGGGTCGGAATGGAATTCCAGAAGTTGGAGTAGGTCCGTGGTGTCATTTATGACGTGTGTGCAAAATTTTAGGCCATTCGGACGAGGTTTGATACACTTTTTGATCGAAAGCGGAATTTGGAAGTTTTTGGAATTCTTAGTCTTGAATCCGATGTGAATTTGGTGCTTTGATGTTGTTTTGGGCGTTCCAAGGGTGGAAACAAGTTTGAATGATGTTATGGGATATGTTGGCATGTTTGGTTGAGGTCCCGAGGGCCTCAGGTGAGTTTCGGGTGGTTAAACGGATCAAATTGCATGTCGAGTAGTTTCAAATTTTTCTTCAGGTCTATTGCAGACAGTTGTTCATCGCGTGCAAGGGGTTGCGATCACATACGCTTGTTTCGGGATGAGGTAGAGTTTCCCTACGCGATCGCAACACGGTGTAGCTTCACGACCGCGTGGTGTTGGTTGCGATCGCGTGGGTGTGTGAGGTATTGCTTCGCAATCACGTGTGGTTTGTTGCGATCACATAAGGTTAAATGAGGGCGGATGGCTTTTGTGTTGCGTGATCGCGAGGCAATTTCTGCGATCGCAGTAAAGGAATTTTAAAAGCTGGGCAGAATGTTTAAAATGTCATTCTCGCAATTTTTGGCCATATTTCTCCATTGTTGAGCGATTTTTGAGTTTTTTAAAGAGGATCGAAGGGGGAATCAAGGAGAAACACTTGGAGGTAAGATTTATGGACTTAATACTCAATCCTAATGTGATTTCTACCTAATTAATCATGGAATTTGTGGATTTAAGCTTAAAAATTGGAAGTTAGGGCTTGGAAATTGGAGACCTAAATCTAGGGATTTGAGAGGTCATTTGTGGCCGAATTTTGATGTATTTGATATGTATGAACTCATGAGAGTGTAAGGATTCTACTTTTGTAATTTTTATCCAAATCCAAGACGTGGGCCCGGGGGGTCGGGTTTGGCCAATTTCAAAATTTGTGATGTCAATCGGTTATTTTCAAGTGGGCTTTGTTCCCTTAGAATATTTTGATGGTATAAATCTCATTTTGGATAGATTTGGAGCATCCAGAGGCCGATTCGAGAGGCAAAGGCATCGCAAACTAGAGTTTGGACCGGATAGAGGTGAGTAATGATTGTAAATATTGTCCTGAGGGTATAAAACCGCGGATTTCACATCGTTGTGCTACTTTGAGGTGACACACACGCTAGATGACGAGCATGGGGTCGTGCATTGTTGGGGATTGTGACTTAGTCAGTCTCGTATGTCTGTTTAACTGCGTATTTGATTGAAAAATGTTTGCTATCATCATGTTTTGGGCTGAATGTCATATTTGGGCCTCATGCCAACCGTTTGGGCCTTTAGGAGATTTTTACTACTATTCCTCACTGTTTTGACTTCGTATTTTGTACTCAGTCATGCTATATTCTACTGTTTTCAAAACTCAGCCATCTTTACTCGTTTTTTATATTTAAATGATAGTTTGGGCTGAGGGCCTGTGTTATGAGGATATAATGGGATCGGGCTGCGTGCCGTAGCGATATTGTACTGATTCATGATTATGAGGCCGAGAGCCTGAGTTGTTATGCCACGACGTGTCTTGCTATGAGGTCAAGAGCCTGTTTGATTATGCCACGAAATATCTTGTTATTGTGCTTGGGCCGTAGGGGGCCCCTCCCGGAGTCTGTACATCCCGAATGAGCGCAGGTACCTAGTGTGAGATGTGATATAACCTGAGGGGCTGATTTGTTCCATGTTATTTCCCGAGGGGCCGATACAAGTGATTATGAGATAGCCCGAAGGGATGGTTTAGTTGGTATTCTGCCCGAGGGGCGGATTTATGTTTCTATCTTTTCTCCCTATTTTAATTCACTCATTTGAACGGCTAAAAGATTTTTTTGAAGAGATTTTTACTGATCTAAGGTGTTTTACAAGCTTTTATTGTTTTATTGCATTGTACTAGTTTTATACTGCCTTGTTGTAGCATTTTGCTGTATTTTACGTGTGTTCTTATCACTCAGCTACCTTTACTTTTATTACTCACTGAGTTGGCATACTCACATTACTCTCTACGCCCTGTGTGAAGATCCAGGAATCTCGGGTCATGCTAGCGAAGGCTGATTGCTTCTATCAAGCTGTTCGGAGTTCACTAGGTAGTTGCTCGGCGTTCGCAGCGCGGTGCTTCTCCTTCCTATCCTTATTTTCATTTGTACTGGATTTGTATTACACTATGTAGTCTTTTCATACTCTTAGTCAGATTTAGATGCTCATGACTGATGACACCCCAATGTCGAGCTGTGTTGTTTCCGCAATTATTCTATTTCACTCTTTATTTTGGGATTTATATTTTATTTGTGACTTAAATTAATTATTATAACTGCTTTAATTGGTTTGGGGGTTTGTGTCAGCTGGCCTTGTTTCACAAAAGGCGCCATTGTGAACACGTGATTTTTGCCCTACATGAATTATTCCCAAAAATTCAAGCAGAAATTTTTCTTTCATTATTTTACACTTTTGTGAATTTTGTTAATTGTTTGCATCTTTATTTGTGCATTTTAATTCATATAAAAAATATAAAAATACGCATGACATTTGCATTTAGGATCTGATTTCATATTTTAGGATTAATTAGTGGTTAAGTTATTTCTAGAACAAAATATAAAGAAAATAATAAAAATAGTTCACTTTTGTATTTTATTGATAATTGTTGAATTGGTTAAGAAATAGACTTTAAATAATTTTAGGAATTAATTAGCTTAATTTTGGAAATAATTAATTTCAGCATTTAACAAAATCAGAAAATAAAATACAAAATAGATATAAAAATACAAATAAAGAACAGGAAAAGAAAGAAAAATCAATTAAAGGAAAAGGGCTGCCTTAATATATACACGATTTGGGCCAAAATCAAGCCCATCCCAATACGAACCCTTCCTCCACACCTCAGTCCAAGCCCAAATTAATCCCAAACCCGGCCTGCCCTCATTAAGCCAAAACGACATCGTTTTGGACTTTGATTAATCTTGACCGTTCATTCCCTATGATCAAATGACCCAAATGGTTCCACAATGATACATAAAAATGTCTGAAATTCTCAATTAATCCTAGACCAGATCCCCTCTTCCTCGTACAACCCCAGCCTTGTAACGCCACCATCGGACCGCCCTTCTCCGCCGTGCCCCCACCAACCTCCGCCGCCGGTCGAAAATTGCCGCTGGCGGCGGTGAAGCTCCGATGAACCCCAAAATCACACCACAGGTGCTTCTCTGTCCCCTCTCCCCATATCTGGCCTTAGTTTTTCCCAAATCCTAACCAAAACTCTCGAATTTCAGATCGAAAGTCTGGTCAAAAATGCAAAATGACACAATCTTAACCAAAATAACACCCTAAAATCTCCATTCCTTCCTCGTCACGAATATGGCCATAGTTTCTTTTGAATCATCACCAAAGTGTTTGAATGTTAATTTTAAAATCCAGCCCAAAATCATACTTTGTCCAAACGGCCCCAAATTGATACCTGATAATCCCCTGACCTCCACCATCTTGAATCCTTAATCAAAATCCCTCAAATCTCATCGAAGCTCAGCAAATTTTGAATCTATGGTTGTACGTTTCTGGACTGTTTTGAGGATTTTTCAAGCCAAGTGAACTCTGGTTAATATTATAGGTCTATTCCTTACGAAATAGACGTATAATATTAACTTGAGTTAATTTCGAATGTTTTTTTTTTGTGAAGTCCGAATTTCAGTAAGTTTTCTTCTCTCTCTTTTCTTTAGTTTTTCTTTTAGTTTGATTCGTTGTTTTGTCTGTTTAATCGAGCATACTTTTAATTTCCAGTCTAGTTTAACAGCATCTCGTCTCTATGATTGTTATAAAAGCTTAGGTTAATTTTTTAGGTTAATTTTCATTTCTTTATTTAAATTCTGATTCGATTTTGGTTTTGTTAGTTTGAATGCTCAAATGTTAATGGATTCGATTAGTCGTTAGTTTAATTCGGTTTCTCCTTTGGTCTGTTTATGTGATATTGATTTGGGATTTAGCCCTGATTCCAGTAATTAGTTTAGTTTTATATGTTTGATAGAGGTTTTTTTAGTCCAGTAGTATAAAGTTTAAATTTCCTTTAATCTGTTTAAATAAGATTTTAGTTTGTTCATATTGATTTTTGTCTGTTTTGTTCTTCTGGAATTAATTTGGATTGATTACAGTTCATGAGTTTGTTTGTTAGCCGTTACTTCAATGATAGTGTTATTTGGTATTGGTTTTGAGTTGGTTTAGGTGATTGGTTATAGCTGTTGAAGGTGTAATTAGAATCAGTAATTTCAAGGGGTTTTCAGGGGTAGTTTGCGCATAGATAAGGGCTGTTTTATGAAGAATAGTAAATTCAAAACTAAGATAAGGGTAGTATAGGTATTGTATAGTTAAAAGAACACCCTAGGTCCTTCTAGAATAGGACTTTAGTGTAGATTTCAGCAAACTTAGGGCAGTAACTTGAGAAACAAGTCAGAAATTGAAGGTTTAATAGGTGAAATCTAAAATTAAAAGAGGGAAAAAATGTGTGAAAGCTTCCAGAACTTTCTGCCCTGTTATGGCCTATAAAAGGCAGCCCTAGTACCTTCACTAACAAGTTTACACACCCCTGAAAATTCCCAAAGCTTCAGCCATCAAAAAACTCCCTCTAAAAGCTCTCTCTCCCTCTAATTTTCAGATCTGCCTTGAAATTCAAATACTTAAAATCCAAAAACATCAAAAATAGAAAATCAAAAAAAAAAAAAGGAGTTACTGTTTTATTGCTTATTTAGATCGTTTTCCAATTTTCTCTTTGCATTTCTCTAAAATTTGTTCTAAGCTCGAGTTTCAGCAACATTTAAGAGTATTTGGCAGTTTGGTCGAGTATATTTGGATTCGTTTAGGATGGTTTTGGTTAAGTGTTGTTTCAGGAAGTCTCACAAGCAATTTAAGTTCACTGTTGAATTTTTTTTGAGGGCATTTCAAGTGGTTGTTGGTTTGATTTGTCGGTTTCTGTCTGACTGACAAACATTTCTGGGTGCTAAATCACTTCTCGAGCTGATGTTGCTATTTTGTTCAAGTTAAATTGATCATTTACCTCTCCTTTGTTTCGATTCCAGGTACACTTAGAGACCTTGGTGTAGATCTCCAATTTTGAGAGTGAAATGAAGTGAAAGCTGTGTTGATATACTTGCCTTGTTGTATTTTCATTTCAATTGGAATTGTAATTGCCTGGGTTTGTTTGATCAGAATGTATCGACTGTTATTAGATTGCAATTACACTGCTTTTACAGAGACATTTAGTGTTGTAAATAATTAGAACTTTTGGACTTTGAACTTGTTGACTGTAGTAGATTGTAAACTGATTTAAATTAGCTAAACTATGAAATTTATGTCCATATCATCTATTAGTTAACATAGACTTGATTCAGCCTAGTTCACTTCATTCTTAGTAGTCAAACGTCTTCATGACACCAGGCTATTATACTGTTAATCTGGATGGGCTATGGCACAATTTGGTTTTAAATTTGAACTAGGAGATAACTAGAAACAGAATTATGTTAGTAGTGTTATCTTGTTAAATTTAATATTCTGTTTTGAAAATAAGTCGTTAAATAGTTCTAAAAAGATATAGATAAAATCATCTAGTTAAATTACTCAGTTTAGTTCAATCATTTGAGGTCTTAATTTGGAATGTTCTTCCTTTCACTAATTGCGATTATCGGAATGTTTTTTTGAAATTACGTTGTTAATGTGTATTTGTTCAAATATAAAACTGGCAACAGTCCATTCTTGGACTGCTGGACTTCGGTGCCCTTCACAGACGGCCCAGACCCACGATGGTTTGGCCCTTGGTATATGACGGGTAAGGATTCTTTTAAGTGGGCTATGCTCGAGGCCCCAAAGTGGTTTAAGATTCGGGCTCGTATGAATTCAATGGACTTAAATTTAACAATTTTTAAAAAACGACTAACTAAGACTCTTTCTTCTATTTTGGAGACAATAAAATGTAGAAAATCTTAGTTTACTTTAGGATTGGCCTATAAATTAAAGGAGACGAGCCTCGCTAGATAAAAAAATGTAAATTTGTGGGGCCCTCAATAATTGGTTATGTTAAAATACTTAGATTTAGGGACGGGCCGTTTAGCGAATTTCACGTTCCTCCCTAAAGATAATAACGCGTTAGTCGCTTTAGGCGCGCTTTTTAATAATTTACCTTCTTAAATACGGGTGTGCATTTCATGCAACCCAAATTCGAATCCAAAAACTTCGAGTAAGAATATGTTGAGGATCCGGGTGCATTTCATGTAATGTGATCCAAAAACACGTTTTTAAACGACGTTCACTTTCTTAAATTTTTTTAATTAAAAGTGGTAAATAATTTTTTAATTGCACTATAGGATAACATGTATAAAAATTAAATTTTAGCCATTTATAATAATTTAAGCGACCGTGCTAGAACCACGGGATCCGGGGGTGCCTAACACCTTCCCTCGGTTCAACAGAATTCCTTACACAGAATTTCTGGTTCACATACTCCAATTGGGAAGTCGAAATTTTCCTTGATTTGGGATTTAAATTAAATCGGTGACTTGGGACACCAAAAGCCAATTCTTTCCCAAGTGGCGACTCTAAAATGAATAAATAATCCCATTTCGAACAATGTCACTTAAATTGGAAAAACTCTCTTATACATTTATCCTTCGGGGTAGGCGTGTAAAAAAGGAGGTGTGACAGCTCTGGCGACTCTGCTGGGGATACGAACCCAGAATTTCGATTCAGGGTTCAAGAATTCGAGCTTAGTATAATTGTTATATTTGGCTTTATCTGATCTTTCTACATGTTCCATGCTATACGTGCTAAATGTTTTACCGCTTTGATATTTATTGAAATTGTATATATAAACTCTCGCGAATCCCTTCCTCTCTCTGAGTCTTCTACATCATGGAGAAGGGTGCACTTCGTGTAGCTTCTCTTCTGTTTAGAGTCTTTCCCAATTTAAAACGAGGTTGGATAAGTTGCTAAGCCGGCGGAGCTTCTGTATCCCCGGTACGCTGCCTCCCCCTCAGCTCGAGCTGTCCGCTCGGGTAAGCCAGGTCTAGATCAATAAACCTAGGGTTTAAACCTAGAAGAACAAAAGCTCATGCCGGATCCCTAATAGGACGTTTGTTTGCATCATGTGCATTTGACTTTGGGGACTCAACACACGGGTTGGGTCCGTCTAGGATAGGTGACCTGAAATGAATTGACCATCCTGATGCATCTTACGTGCTACTTGCGCATTTATTTGCTCGGCTTTGCATGTTGACTGGCTTGTTTATAATGAGAGAAAATTGAAAATAAAAATAATAAGCAGTGTTAGGACTAAGTCAGGGTGACCATTTGTTCTGAAAAAACCAATACCCAAATAGTACTGAAATGCTGCCGGATTTTTGAAAAATGGAAAAAAAAAAAAGAAAAAGAGAAAAATATTTGAAAAAATAGACAGACATTTGTTGTTCAAAATAGTTTTGATTTTGGCAAATCTGACCGAACTACGCTGGTTTGATTCTCACCGGATGTGAGATATGTAGGCAACCCTTATCGGGTTCAACCACCCCTTTTACAAAAATAGCCAGAAAAATGTCAAAATTTTAATTTTCGTCATAAATAAGTCAGGTGATGTCATTCTTGTTAAAATAAGCCGAATGTCCCCAAAAGGGCGCCGGAAGGCTGTTTTTGCAAGAACAACCACCCTGAGTCATTTTAAATGATTTACAGGCACAACCTTAAAATCTTCCTTCCAGAAGTGTTGAAAGGCCGTATTTGCAAAACCAAATCCTTGTCTTGTTAAATAAAGAATTTTGCAAAAATAGCCAGTTTTCAAAATAAGTCATTAAATTTCCCTTTTTAAATAAACGTGCAGGACAACTTCAATTAACATCAAAACCTTCTTAGTCCTAAGTGAGATCCCCTTGAAACATCATATATGGTGGCATGATCTAGGAAAAGGAAGCAGAGATACCGTGGTTAAAATTTTGGGCAGTCTAGTTGATCGACTGAACATCAAACCGAGGAAAGATATCATTGAGGCACTAATACCATTTTGGGACCCGACCCGTAACGTATTCCGGTTTTCAGATTTTGAACTCACACCTACCTTAGAAGAGATTGCGGGATATGCGGGCCTCAACGGGAACCTTCGAGGTAGATACCCATTGGCCCCACGACCGATAACCCTTCATAGGTTTTTGGATCTGTTGAGCATTAGCAGGGGTATTCAAGACCCGCATCTGGCAAAGGGGTGTTGTACATTGCACTTCCTATATCATCGGTATGGTAACCCAAAAGGTTTCGAGGAGCCCAACAACGGCTTGACACATGACGAAAAAAAGACAAATGGGAAGCTCGACGGGGATTAGCCTTTATGGTGGCCTTTCTGGGAGTAGTGGTTTGTCCGAGAAAAGATGGTCACATAGACCTCGGCCTGGTAGGGATGCTAGATGTTGCCATGAAAAAACCTACTAGCACAGTGGTTCCTTTGATCGTAGCAGAAATGTACCGAGCTCTGACCAAATGTCGCGAAGGCGGGATATACTTTCAAGGTTGCAATTTGCTCCTATAGTTGTGGATGCAAGAACACCTCTGTCACCGCACCGGCTATATGAACTATGGTTTAAATGGGTTGAGTTGTATTGTCGAATTTGGGACCCGGGTGACAGGTATTGAGTTCCCTGAAGGTATTGAGGCCTGGTCGTCATGCTTAAGATCCCTGAATGCAGATAAAGTCGAATGGGCTTACGGTTTGCTTCCTGCTACTGAAGCTATATACACATCAGTAGAGGTCCCCTATGTTCTTTTGATGGGTGTCAAGCGTACAACCTTACGCTCCTTACCGGGTTTTGCGACAACTTGGAAAATTCCAGACAGTGCACAATAACGAAGACCTGAGTGAGAAAGTCATTGAGTTAGGCCCGAAGGCTGCATTTCCTGAAGGCAAAATACGAGAGATATGGAATGAGTGCCGGTTCGTCGAGCCTAAAACCATAATACAGGACCAAGCTAGAGGCGAGGTAGATCCCAAGTATCTGACGTGGTTTGGCAAAAGATTTCAAATCCCAGAGAGACCCACTAAAAGACTGCACGTGCAGCAATTTACCGATGGGGTCCAAGTTCAATGGGATTGGCAAGCAAAGGAGAGAGAGTACCGAGCTAGAATAGGGCGGTTAGAGCAACAGGTCCGGGACCTCCAATTCAACAAAAGTGTACAGGATGCAGCCAACGAGGATGATAAAAAGAAATTGGCTCAGGAGAACGAAGTACTCAAAGCCCAAATTAAACAAATGAAAATAGATGTCCGGAACAAAGAAATAAGTCTATCTGATGAAATGTTGATCAAAGGGTTAAAGAAACAAATTTCAGACTGCCAAGAAGAACTAGAAAAATCCGAGGGAACTATGGCAAGACTCCGGGCGCAGTGGGCCGAAAAGACTAAAGAAAGAGCCCAATTTGTACGGCAATTGAGGAGAAACTACGAGGGGACTATCGCCATGATGAAGAGAAAAATGAATACTATGGAAGAAAAGACAGCCCAGCGGGATAAAGAATTCCAAGTCGAGATGAAACAGTGCCATAGGTTAATTGCAGAGATGGAAAGGGAAATCAAACTTCTACAAGATCTGCACTTCCAGGACTCTCAGGTGCTATAGGCTCGAACACAACAAATAAGCTGATTCCTCCAAGAAAAGGGCTGAATCAGGGAAAGGATCAGAAACATTGCCTACTATATTGTCATGAAGTGTCAGGCCGGCGAGCGAATGGGTCGTACCACGTCCTTTGCCTCAATGATGATATTGGTTCGCCAGGTCATGAATGATTTAGATCAGTTGCAAAGGGGTCTCGCACACAGGCCCGCGGAAATACCGAATAATGCTCCGCGGGCCCCAGGATTTGAAACATTGATGTATTCTTAGTAAATCAAGTCTGTATTTTTGCTTTTGAGTCTGTTTTGTAATTTCCTTTTCAAGAAAAGAAAAATAAATAGTCTAGTAGCTTTTGTAACCACAGTTGTTATCAATGAAAAATTAAAAATTCCAAAAAATTGTTTTCTTACTTTTGCATCTGTTTGGAAGAACTACGCTTGGTCTGATTCATGCGGAGTCATGATACGTAGGCAATCTACATAAGATTCGACCGTAATCCTAGGAAAAATAGAAAGAATATAAATAAAAGTAAAAAACAAGAGAAAGAAACGCAAAAAAAAAAATAAGGCATTGAGAGAAAAAACCATGGCAAAAGAAAAGAAAAACAGAAAATGAAAATGTAGAAGCAGGAAAAGAAAATGAGAGAAAATAAAAGAAAAAGAGAAAGAAAAGAGAAAAGGAATAAGAAGAAAAGTCGGGATGACGCATGCAACCGAAACAAACATGTAGATATCTATTTAACTGTATAGGTGCATCACACTCCAATGTGCAATTACCTATCTGTTACTTGTTTCATACTAACCGTTGTTTCTGTCTTTTCAACTGAGTATTTTAGAAACCGTGGTTGGTTTGTGGTAAACTGACCTCGCATCGATACTTCACCAGATCCAAAGAAAAAATAGAGATGTCGTCCGAAATGACCTTGCATGTAGTCCCCATACCTGAAGATAGCCCCATCTCTGGGATCCCGGTCTCTGAATCATATACAGCTGAAGAAAATCAGATCCTGCACTTGCGCTTGATAGAAATGTGGGATGCTTGGAACAACGGGAAGGAACCCCCAAGCACTATCCCCGGATTCCTGGAGTTGTTCCCTAGATCTGGAGGTGCTACCAAGGTCCCTATCAGCCGCCCAAATATTCCTCTGGGGCAACCTACTATGACTGCTAACTTCTTCAGAACACCCTCTGAGGATCATCCCCAAGAGTTCCCATCTGGGATTTCTCCCAACATCTTTACAGCTCCACCATCATCTGCAACCACCCAACCATCGCTACCAAAACATGCTTTCGACCCGTCGGTCTTCACATTTCAGAATCCAGTTTTTCAGGCTGACCCTCCTCACTATCCTCAATATAACTACTCTCGGCCACCATATGAGATTACACCAGGGCAGGACAAAACCCCTAAAGCCCCGGAGCAGGATGAAATGACAAAAAGAATGAGGAGTTTAGAGCAGAGTCTGAAAAATATGCAGGGTTTAAGCGGGCAAAAGAGTGTTTCTTACAACGATCTGTGCATGTTCCCTCACGTGCACCTGCCTATGGGATTCAAAACACCAAAGTTCGAAAAGTATGATGGACATGGTGATCCCATTGCTCACCTCAAAAAGTATTGTAATCAATTGCGCGGGGCTGGTGGAAAAGAAGAGTTATTAATGGCTTACTTTGGAGAAAGCTTGGTGGGCATAGCGTCAGAGTGGTACATGGATCAGGACATATCTCGATGGCATATCTGGGATGACCTTGCCCAAGATTTTGTCCGACAATTTCAGTACAATATAGACATTGCACCAGACAGGAACTCCTTGGAAAACCTAAAGAAAAAGCCCTCAGAGAGTTTTCGCGAATATGCAATCAAATGGCGTGAACAGGCATCAAGAGTGAAGCCTCCAATGGATGACGTTGAGATGGTCACTGTCTTCCTACAGGCCGAGGAGGCAGATTATTTTTAAAACATGATGTTCGCTATGGGTAAGCCTTTAACAGAGGCAATAAAAATCGGAGAAATGGTAGAGAATGAGCTAAAAACAGGCAGAATCTTGAGCCAGTCAGCCATAAGGGAAACCTCCCAAGCCATCCAAGGCGGGTCTGGGGGAATGGTTAAGGGCAAAAAGAAAGAAGAAACAGTGATGGCAGCATCGGGCGGAAGAAGGTAGCGGGCCGCTAGATCGGTGTTCTCAAAAAGAGCCCCTCAGCACTAATACCCTCACACAGATATGACTTATGCTCCTTAACCTTATGCGGTAATGAATGCTCAACCTTTCGGCCGCCCGCAACCATAAGCTAACTGAAACCCACCTCCATTCCAAAGAAACCAGCCACCTTACCAAAACCAATATAACCCCCGACCACCACAAAATAATAACCACCTAGGCGACCAAATTTTACCCCGATTGGTGAACCTATTACAGCCTATTCCCTAAAACAGGCCGAATCCGGAATCTCCAGCCTATCAACGAGGTGTTCATTGTGCCTGTCATTCAGGTGCTGAAGGGCACAGTACTGACAGCTGCTGGACATTGAAAAAAGTTGTGGAGGACTTGATCGAACAAAGGAAAATAGTATTGAGGGATGAAGAAGTCCCGAATGTTACCAATAATCCCTTGCCCGCTCACAACAACGGGTCGATAATTGGCATGATTCGTTAAGACCGAGACTTTGACCCGGCTCTGAAATCCATAATTGCTATTGCCAATGCCAAAAGGAAACCCAAGGTAGTCCCAAAGCTGGAAAAAGAGGAGAAGAAGAATAAAGTTGTCAACATTGAGCCTGAGGAAAAAACTGAGATAAAAGCAAAGCCGGTGCCTCCTAAACACGGGGTTCTCTATGTGTCGCGAGGTCGTCAAGAGAAACCACTAGTTGTGAGCCCTCCGAGGAAGTATGAAGTGAAGAAGGGGACACAGATGTATGTGCAGAAAGGAGCCTACGTGGTGCGGGGGACAATTAAACCGCCTCGGCCGAGTGAGCCAGTGGTTATTGGACGCGCACCACAGAAGCCCATGACCGACCCCCCTGCAGTGTTGTGGAACTACCAACAAATAGTGGTCACATACAAAGGCAAGGAAATCTCGAGAGAACTGTCAGGAACAGTCCCCGTTGAAAAATATTCAAATATACAAGAGATAAACAGCCCCACACGAAAGCATTTTCCATCTAAGAAGCCGGTGAGCGTTGAAGAAGCGGAGACGTTCTTTCAGAAAATGAAAATGCCAGACTATGAAATAGTAGACCAATTGAGGAAGTGTCTTGAGCGTCATTGCTATCACTAGTGACCAAATCTGCTGAACATCAGAAGATCCTTATGAAAACTCTGAACGAAGCATATGTGCCAGTCGAGACTTCGGTTGAACAACTTGAAAGGATGACAGAAATATTCTCCGCTGTCAACCAACTCTCCTTCAGTAAAAATGATTTGCCTCCAGAAGGAGCTGCCCACAATAAAGCCTTGCACCTGACAGTCAAATGTGAAGGTTACTATGTTAAGTAGGTCATGGTGGACGGAGGCTCGGGGGTTGACATCTGCCCACTCTCCACTTTGCAAGGAATGGAAATAGGGACAGGAAGGATTTGTCCAAATAATGTTTGCGTGAGAGCCTTCGATGGTGTTGAAAGAGATACCATCGGCAAAATTGATTTGATACTGACCATAGGCCCAGTGGATTTCGAGGTGACTTTCCAAGTGTTAGACATGGATACATCTTAGAATTTTCTACTAGGAAGGCCTTGGATCCATGCTGCAGGAGCTGTGCCCTCAACCATCCACCAGATGGTGAAATTTGAGCATGAATATCAGGAGATCGTGGTCCACGGGGAAGGTGAGCAGTCCATATATCGTGACCCATTTATCCCATGCCTGGAGGTGAGGGAGGGAAGTGAGCACATTGTCTATCAAGCCTTTGAAATTGTGGTAGCTGATCAGTATGAGGAAGGACATCCATGCCCCCAGCCTTTCTTATCCAATGCCTCGATCATGGTAGCCAAGGAAATGATTAGACATGGTTTCAAACCAGGAAAAGGGTTGGGAAAAGCTTTGCAAGGAATAGCCGAACCGGTAACACTACCCGCAGCAAAAAATTATTTTGGGATAGGCTTTCACCTTACCCTAGATGATGAGAAATGGGCCGACGAAAGAAAGAAAGATGGATGGGTTCTGCCGCAACCACTTCCACATCTATATGAGACCTTTGCCGAGCCTAAGTACGGCATAGAAGAGGATGATAAGGTGTTCACGGCTGATAAAATAGAAGATATCTGTGGAGCTATGAGGCAAATGCTTTATTAAACCAACATGGTCCAGCCAGGGGAAGGGACTAGCACCGTTGAGGTGCTCTACATGGGACCAGAAGCCAAACTCCAAAATTGGAAGGCTACACCTTTCCCGATCAGGCGGGAGTCCCGGTAGACTAGCCTTGTCACCTTTGCTGCATCTTGGGTTATTTCAGGGTGTAACTCGGATATTTCTTTTAGTTTCTTGTCTTTTGAATTCATGAATGTAAACCCTGTTATCTTTCAAAAATTCCAAGAAATGAAATCAGTATTTCATCGTCCATTTTCTCTTTAGTCTTTCTGATTTTTGTTATTTTTCCCTTTTATCTTTTCTTTTCAGTTATAATAATGCGGCTTTAAATAACATGACATGCTTGAGGACTTCATGCCCAGACTCAAACACATTGTCTAATTGTGAAATAATGAATCAAGAACCGGAATATGATGAAGAGGAGGCTTTTAGGGAAATAAACCTAGAATTGGAACAATTTGAGGACAAACCTAAGCCAAATCTGAATGACACTGAACCGGTTAATTTGGGAACTACCAAAGAAATAAGGGAAAACAAAATAAGCATTCACACATATGAGAAAACTCGAGATGCAATAATCCAACTCTTGTTTGAGTTTAAAGATGTGTTTGCTTGGTCGTATGATGATATGCCAGGACTGAGTGTGGATCTAGTGATGCACAAACTGCCAATTTACCCCGATTATCCTCCAGTGCAACAAAAGCAAAGAAAGTTTAAAATCGATATCAGTGATAAGATCAAAGAAGAAATCACAAAATAGTTGAAAGCTGGGGCAATCCGGGTGGTCCGATATACTACATGGTTAGCCATGTGTGTTTCCTGTGCCAAAGAAAGATGGGAAGACCCGGGTGTGTGTAGACTACAGATATTTGAATAAGGCGAGTCCCTAAGATAATTTTTCGTTGCCCAAACATCCATATCCTTGTTGATAACTACGCCAAACATGAAGTACAGTCCTTCGTGGATTGTTACGTAGGATATCACCAGGTGTTGATGGATGAAGAACATGCCGAGAAGACAGCTTTCACTACACCCTGGGGTACCTACTGTTATCGGGTCATGCCATTTAGGCTGAAGAATGTCGGGGCAACCTATATGAGAGCCATACCGCCATTTTCCATGACACGATGCATCAAGAGATAGAGGTGTATATGGATGACGTAATCATCAAGTCCCAAACTCAGAGTGACCACGTTCGATATTTGAGAAAGTTCTTTGAACGGCTGTGCAAGTATGATTTGAAGCTGAATCTGGCCAAATGTGCCTTCGGAGTTCCATCAGGCAAGCTCCTGGGTTTCATAGTCAGTAGAAGAGGGATCAAGTTAGATCCAACAAAGATAAAAGCTATTCGAGATCTACCTCCTCCAAAAACTAAGAAAGACATGATGAGTTTACTGGGCAGGTTAAACTATATTAGTCGGTTCATTGCTCAACTGACTACCACGTGTAAGCCCATATTCAAACTTTTGAAGAAATATGCGGCAATCAAATGGACATCCGAATGTCAAGAGACCTTCGACAAAATCAAGGAATATCTGTCAAATCCTCCGGTGTTGGTCCCACCTGAGCCAAGGCGACCTATCTTCTTGTATTTGACGGTGTTGGAAAATTCTTTTGGTTGCGTTCTGGGGCAACACGATATAACCGACAAGAAAGAGTAGGCGATCTACTATCTGAGTAAGAAGTTCACCAGCTACGAGTCCAAGTATACTTTGTTGGAGAGAACATGCTGTGCTTTGACGTGGGTCGCTCAGAAGTTGAGACATTATCTTCAAGCCCACACTACCTACCTCATAACCAGGTTGGATCTGTTGAAGTACATATTCCAGAAACCGATGCCCACTGGAAGACTGGCCAAATGGCAAATCCTTCTCACTGAATTTGACATAGTCTATGTCACTCGTACGGCAATGAAAGCCCAGGCGTTGGCAGATCATTTAGCAGAAAACCCGGTTAACGAGGAATATCAACCATTGAGCACATACTTCCCAGATGAAGAAGTTAATTCAGTAGAAGCTATCTCTGAAGACACTCGTGCTTGGAAAATGTTCTTTGACGGAGCGGTAAATGCAAGAGGTGTAGGCATTGGGGCAATCTTGATATCACCCAATGGTCAGCACTATCCAGCTACAGCTAGGCTCCGATTCTTCTGCACAAACAACACAGTTGAATATGAAGCCTGCATCATGGGCATGGATATGGAAATTGACCAGGATGTTGAAGACTTATTGATCATGGGGGACTTCGATTTGATTATCCGGCAAGCACAAGGGGAGTCGGAGACTCGAGAGGTTAAGCTCATCCCATATCGGCAACACGTGGAAGATCTCACTAAATGCTTCAAGTCAATAGAGTTCAGGTACATCCCTCGATGTCATAATGAACTGGCTGATGCACTCGCCACTTTAGCCTCAATGCTGCCTTACCCAGGCAATGCCCATATTGATCCCCTGGAAATTCAAATCAAAGAAAGGCACGGTTATTGTAATGCGGTCGAGGTGGAACCCAGCATTCAGCCCTGGTATCATGATATCAAAAGATTTCTAAAAACATAAGAGTACCCCGAGCAAGCCACTGGGGATCAGAAGAGAACCATTAGATGACATGTGAGTGGTTTTTTCTTAAGCGGCGATGTTTTGTATAAAAGCACCCCGGACCTCAACTTGCTAAGATGCGTTGATGCCGAAGAAGCCGGAAGAATTATGCATGAGGTGCACACAGGGGTGTGCGGACCTCAAATGAACGGATATGTTTTGGCAAAGAAAATCCTGCGAGCGGGATATTATTAGATAACCATGGAAAAGGATTGCTTCATCTTTGTTCGAAAATGTCATCAATGCCAGGTGCACGGTGATTCGATTCATGTACCTCCAATGGAGCTTCATCTGATGCCAGCACCTCGGCCGTTTATTGCCTGGGGTATGGTCGTCATTGGGCCAAGCAAGCCGAAGGCTTCAAACGGGCATAGATTCATATTGGTTGCAATCGATTACTTCACAAAATGGGTTGAGGCCATCACTCTCAAGTCAGTCATCAAGAAAGCTGTGGTAGATTTTGTGCATTTCAATCTCATTTCTCGCTTTGGTATTCCTGCAACTATCATTACCGATAATGCTGAAAACTTGAATAGTCGTCTGATGGGACAGGTGTGTGAACAATTCAAGATAACGCATAGAAACTCTACCCCTTATCGGCCAAAAGCCAATGGTGCCATTGAAGCAGCGAATAAGAACATCAAGAAGATTTTGCAAAAGATGATTCAAAACTCCAGGCAATGGCATGAAAAGCTGCCTTTTGCATTACTCGGGTATCGCACCATAGTGCGTACATCAATCGGAGCCACCCCATACTCGTTGGTTTACGGAACTGAAGCAGTCATACCTGCAGAAGTAGAAATCCCTTCGCTTCCTATAATCGTTGAAGCAGAAATCGAGGACAGTGAGTGGGTTAAAACCCGGCTAGAGCAGTTGTCACTAATTGATGAAAAACGGATGGCCGCAGTATGCCACAGGCAGTTGTACCAACAAAGAATGGCCCGTGCCTATAACAAAAAAGTATGTCCCAGGAACTTCGAAGTGGGACAGCTCGTGCTCAGACGCATTCTCCCTGATCACCAGGAAGCAAAAGGAAAGTTTGCTCCCAATTGGAAAGGTCCATACATAATCCGAAAGATTTTGCCTAGGAGACATTGAAGGAAATGATCCTGAAACAGCAGTTAATGCGGATGCAGTAAAAAGGTACTATGTCTAGACCTCCTGGGGTGATGGCTTTTGTGCAATTGAGATGACGAAGGCTTTCCTTCCCGCTACCCCAAACACTATCAATCCTTCGTAAACCCTTTGAGTCGGTTACGCTTCTTTGAATACCCTCTTTGGAACTCGAAAGTACGTAAAAAAAGGAAAAAGAAAATAAAAAAAAAAGAAAAAAATAAAAACAAAAACAAGAAACAATGTTTTGCCTGAACTACGTTTGACTTTATTTCGAAAGGATACGTAGGCAGCCTCTCCCTGAGGTTCAGTCACACCAAAACAAAAATCCCAATTTCCCAAAAAGTTGAAACTGGGGAAGATGATATGATGGTTCGGTTATGAATCCGCCGAAACGGTTCCAAAGTTTTAGTTCCGCCCAAAATCCTTTTTACCCAAAGACCTTGTCCAAGTCCTTCCGATCAATAGGCAAAAACAGGGAAGTGAAAAAACATCATTGTTGGAATCCGATGCAATTCAAATTGAGAGAAATAAAATGAGAGATTCTTATTGGTGAAAACCTTCAGGTACCATAAAGCGATGGTGAGTAGAGTCCGATTAGTGAAAACTCGCAAAGAGAACTATCGGGCGACGGTGAGAAGAGAAATGAGAGAGGTCGATTGGCGAAAACCCGCAAAGGACGTTGTCGGCCGAAAAGAAGACATCTCATCACTAAAAGAGTCCTGGCAAGGTTCCCTGGTTTTGAAATGCGGATCAATGGGTTCACGAGAAGCTGGAAAGTTGGTGTGGGTCGGGCGTCCAGTCCAAGAAGCATGTCATGTTCATTTGAAGCCAACATGCACACCCCAGATAAGTCCTTTTTTCCCCGAAAGGGACGCTTCTCATTAAACTCATTCGCTTGCCTTTTGTATATTTCTTCCTTGAATCCATTTCGGTTTAACACTGATTCCGGAATTATTACAAAGAAAGGTGGTAGGATTGGTTCTATCGGGCTCCGCCTGGTCAGAGTCGAAGAAAACACCCACCCTCAACGAGTGCGTCAGGCCAGTCCCGACGGACCATAGTGGTTGATGCTTTTGAAGCAAGGACATTGGAAAAGAAAGAAAAATCAAAGGTAAAGGCAGAACAAAGTGAAAAGGCTAGAGCCTACATGGGCGAGTCATAATGAAAACTTGAGAGTTGAAACCGGTCGGTTTGAAAAGAGATTCACCCTCAAAGCCAACAAGCAGCAAAGTTTCTCAACGGAAAGGGGGCCGAGATCAAGAAATTAAGATGATCAAGGCCACAAAACCAACCACCGTTTCAAACTAACAATTGTTCTTGGTTGAAAACAAGTCTTATTCAGAGCAACTATGCAAGAAGCAGGTGCTACCCAAAAAGAAATAAATGCGCAAGCACTGAAACAGCTTTGCAGCAGGAAAGCAACACAAAGGGAAGTTTTCCGAAATTCTTTCATGCATTTTGCTAACTGAAAAAAAGGAGAAAAAGAAGAAGAAGAAAATAAATGAAAATAAAAACCCAAAAAGAAAAACAAATCATAGTAGCATAGGCCTTTTTCTTTCCAAATCTCGGCCAAAAAATCGAGGATCTCCCGGCCAAAAACTGTGGAGCTTTTTCTTTCCAAATACCGACCAAAACACCGAGGATCTCCCGGCCAAAAAACTGTGGAGCTTTTTCTTCCCAAATCCCGGCCAAAAAACTGAGGATCTCCCGGCCAATAAACCGTGGAGCCTTTTCTTTCCAAATCCCGGCCAAAAAACCGAGGATCTCCCGGCCAAAAAACCGTAGAGCTTTTTCTTTCAAAATCCAGGCAAAAAAACCGAGGATCTCTCGGCTAAAAAACCGCAGAGCTTTTTCTTTCCAAATCCCGGCCAAAAAACCAAGGATCTCCTGGCCAAAAAATCGTGGAGCTTTTTTTTTCCAAATCCAGGCCAAAAAATCGAGGATCTACCGGCCAAAAAAACGCAGAGCTTTTTCTTTCCAAATTCCGGCCAAAAAATCGAAGATCACCTCGCCAAAAAACTGTGGAGCTTTTTTCTTTCCAAATCCCGGCCAAAAATCCATAGAGCTTTTTCTTTCCAAATCCCGGCCAAAAAACCGAGGATCTCCCGGCAAAAAAATCATGGATCTTTTTTCTTTCCAAGTCCCGGCCAAAAAATCGTGGAGCTTTTTCTTTCCAAATTCCGGCCAAAAAACCGAGGATCTCCCGGCAAAAAAGCCGTGGAGCTTTTTCTTTCCAAATCCCGGCCAAAAAACCGAGGATCTCCCGGCCAAAAAACCGTGGAGTTTTTTTTCTTTCCAAGTCCCGGCCAAAAAAACCGAGGATCTCCCGGCCAAAAAGCCGTGGAGCTTTTTTCTTTCCAAATCCAGGCCAAAAATCCGAGGATCTCCTGGCCAAAAAACCGTGGAGCTTTTTCTTTCCAAATCCTGGCCAAAAAACCATGGAGCTTTTTTTTTCAAATTCCGGCCAAAAAATCGAGGATCTCCCGGCCAAAAAACTGTGGAGCTTTTTTATTTCCAAATCCCGGCCAAAAAACCGAGGATCTCCCGGCCCAAAAAACTGTGGAGCTTTTTTATTTCCAAATCCCGTCCAAAAACCAAGGATCTCCCGGCCAAAAAATAGAGAATCTCCCGGCCAAAAAATCGTAGAGCTTTATTTTCCTTTCTAAATCCTGGCCAAAAATCGAGGATCTCCCGGCCAAAAAAACGGGGAGCTTTTTTCTTTTCAAATCCCGGCCAAAAATCGAGGATATCCCGGCCAAAAACCAAGGATCTCCCGGCCAAAAAACCGAGGAGCCTTTTCTTTTCAAATCCCGACCAAAAAACCGATGATCTCCTAGCCAAATACCGTGGAGCTTTTTTTCTTTCCAAACCCTAGCCAAAAACTGAGGATCCTGATTTGATCGCTTAGATATGTGTCATAACTCACGAAATTTTCCTAGTGAAAACTGGGGCAGAAAATTTCGTTCGCTTGTTTGTTTTGATATCTTAAGCAGATTAACCTCAAGACACAAGGTATGAGATGACCAATGGACTAAATCTCAATCCAGAATCAGAAAAGAAGAAAATAACAAAAAGAAACGAACTCAAATTTGAAGCAAGCAAGGGAGCGGATTGCTCAAAATCTGATTGAAGTCACAAGCTCCGCCGATCCTGTTTTGATCCAATGCTGCATGAAGAAGAAAACACCTACAACTTGCAAGCATCAAGATTCAGATCGAAGTCCACAGCAAAATTAGCTAAGATTCAAGATCAAATTTTAAGAGAATCATAGATAGGAATCTTGTAACTCATAGTTGTTAGGTATAGCTAGCTTAGCTTTGATTTTCCTTTTGGTGTAATAAGGAGGTCAGCAAGTAGTAGCAGCAGCAACAGCACCGAAATCCACAGATCTTGGTAGTCCCAGCTACCAAACCTTCCCGAACTACACTGACCTAATTCCTTTTTAGCCAAGGATATGTAGGCAACCTCTGAAGCAAGGTGCGGTCAGATGGTTTTCAAAAATGCTTCATACGGAGTATTCGAGCGGACAAAAATCACTCGTATCCACTTACTTATCTTTGCCCAAGAACTCTGCATGTTCCCGAGAAAAGAGGGACAACTGTGAGCACGTGATTTTTGCCCTACATGAATTATTCCCAAAAATTCAAACAGAAATTTTTATTTCATTATTTTACACTTTTGTGAATTTTGTTAATTATTTGCATTTTTATTTGTGCATTTTAATTCATATGAAAAATATAAAAAATACGCATAACATTTGCATTTAGGATCTAATTTCATATTTTAGGATTAATTAGTGGTTAAGTTGTTTCTAGAATAAAATATAAAGAAAATAATAAAAATAGTCCACTTTTGCATTTTATTGATAGTTGTTGAATTGGTTACGAAATAGACTTTAAACAATTTTAGGAATTAATTAGCTTAATTTTGGAAATAATTAATTTTAGCATTTAACAAAATCAGAAAATAGAACACAAAATAGATATAAAAATACAAATAAAGAAAAGGAAAAGAAAGAAAAAACAACTAAAGGAAAAGGGTTGCCTTAATATATACACGAATTTGGGCCAAAATCATGCCCAGCTCAATACGAACCCTTCCTCCACACCCCAGTCCAAGCCCAAATTAATCCCAAACCCGGCCTGCCCTCATTAAGCCAAAATGACGTCGTTTTGCACGTTGATTAATCTTGATCATTCATTCCCTATGATCAAACGGTCCAAATGGTTTCACAATGATACATAAATATTTTTGAAATTCTCAATTAATCCTAGACCAGACCCCCTCTTCCTCGTACAACCCCAGCCTTGTAATGCCACCATCAGACCGACCTTCTCCGTCGTGCCCCAACCACACCTCCGTTGTCTGCAGGCGGAAAAGCTCCGATGAACCCCAAAATCACACCACAGGTGCTTCTCCGCCCCCTCTCCCTATTTCTGGCCTTAGTTTTTCCCAAATCCTAACCAAAACTCTCGAATTTCAGATCGAAAGTCTGGTCAAAAATGCAAAATGATCCAATCTTAACCAAAATAACACCCTAAAATCTCCATTCCTCCCTCATCACGAATATGGCCATAGTTTCTTTCGAATCATCACCAAAGTGTTCGAATGTTAATTTTAAAATCCGGCCCAAAACCCTACTTTATCCAAACGGCCCCAAATTGATACCTGATAATCCCCTGACCTCTCTCATCTTGAATCCTTAATTGAAATACCTCAAATCTCATCGAAGCTCATCAAATTTTGAATCTAGGGTTGTACGTTGCTGGACTATTTTGAGGATTTTTCAAGTCGAGTGAACTCTGGTTAATATTATAGGTCTATTCCTTGCGAAATGGACGTATAATATTAACTTGAGTTAATTTCGAAGGTTTTTTTTTATGAAGTCCGAATTTCAGTAAGTTTTCTTCTCTGTCTTTTCTTTAGTTTTTCTTTTAGTTTGATTCATTGTTTTGTCTGTTCAATCGAGCATAGTTTTTAATTTCCAGTCTAGTTTAACAGCATCTTGTCTCTATGATTGTTATAAATGCTTAGGTTAATTTTTTAGGTTAATTTTTATTTCTTTGTTTAAATTCTGATTCGATTTTGGTTTTTTTAGTTTGAATGCTCAAATGTTAATGGGTTCAATTAGTTGTCAGTTTAATTCGGTTTCTTCTTTGTTCTGTTTATGTGATATTGACTTGGGATTTGGCCCTAATTCCAGTAATTAGTTTAGTTTTATAAGTTTGATAGAGGGTTTTTTAGTCCAGTAGTATAAAGTTTAACTTTCTTTTAATCTTTTTAAATAAGATTTTCATTTGTTCATATTGATTTTTGTCTGTTTTGTTCTTCTGGAATTAATTTGGATTGATTACAGTTCATGAGTTTGTTTGTTAGCCGTTAATTCCATGATAGTGTTATTTGGTATTGGTTTTGAGTTAGTTTAGGTAATTGGTTATAGCTGTTGAAGGTTTAATTAGAATCAGTAATTTCAAAGGTTTTTCAGGGGTAGTTTTGGCATAGAAAAGGGCTATTTTATGAAGAATAGTAAATTCAAAACTAAGATAAGGGTAGTATAGGTATTGGATAGTTAAAAGAACACCCTAGGGCCGTCTAGAATAGGACTTTAGTGTAGATTTCAGCAAACTTAGGGCAGTAACTTGAGAAACAAGTCAGAAATTGAAGGTTTAATAGGTGAAATCTGAAATTAAAAGAGGGAAAAATGTGTGATAGCTTCCAGAACTTTCTGCCCTGTTATGGCCTATAAAAGGCAGCCCTAGTACCTTCACTAACAAGTTTACACACCCCTGAAAATTCCCAAAGCTTCAGCCATCAAAAAACTCCCTCTAAAAGCTCTCTCTGCCTCTAATTTTCAGATCTGCCTTGAAATTCAAATACTTAAAATCAAAAAACATCAAAAACAAAAAATAAAAAAAAAAAAGGAGTTATTGTTTCTTTTCTTATTTAGATCATTTTCCAATTTTCTCTTAACATTTCTCCAAAAACTGTTCTATGCTCGAGTTTCAGCAACATTTAAGAGTATTTGGCAGTTTGGTCGAGTATATTTGGATTCGTTTGGGTTGGTTTTGGTTAAATGTTGTTTCAGGAAGTCTCACAAGCAATTTAAGTTCACTATTGAATTTGTTTGAGGGCATTTCAAGTGGTTGTTGGTTTGATTTGTCAGTTTCTGTCTAACTGTCAAACATTTCTGGGTGCTAAATCACTTCTCGAGCTGTTGTTGCTGTGTTGTTCCTGTTAAATTGATCCTTTACCTCACCTTTGTTTCGATTCCAGGTACACTTCGAGACCTTGGTGTAGATCTCCAATTTTGAGAGTGAAATGAAGTGAAAGCTGTGTTGATATACTTGCCTTGTTTTATTTTCATTTCAATTGGAATTGTAATTGACTGGGTTTGTTTGATTTTAGAATGTATCGACTGTTATTAGATTGCAATTACACTGCTTTTACAGAGACATTTTGTGTTGTAAATAATTAGAAATTTTGGACTTTGAACTTTTTGACTGTAGTAGACTGAAAACTGAGTTTAAATTAGCTAAACTGTGAAATTTGTCTCCATATCATCTATTAGTTAACATAGACTTGATTCAGCCTAGTTCACTTCATTCTTAGTAGTCAAACGTCTTCATGACACCAGGCTGTTAGATTGTTAATCTGGATGGGCTATGGCACAATTTGGTTTTAAATTTGAACTAGGAGATAGCTGGAAACAAAATTATGTTAGTAGTGTTATCTTGTTAAATTTAATATACTATTTTGAAATTAAGTCGTTAAATAGTTCTAATAAGATATAGATAAAATCATCTAGTTAAATTACTCGGCTTAGTTCATTCATTTGAGGTCTTAATTTGGAATGTTCTTCCTTGTCACTCATTGCGATTATCGGAATGTTTTTTTGAAATTACGTTGTTAATGTGTATTTGTTCAAATATAAAACTGGCAACAGTCCATTCTTGGACTGCTGGACTTCGGTGCCCTTCACAGACGGCCGAGACCCACGATGGTTTGGCCCTTGGTATATGACGGCTAAGGATTCTTTTAAGTGGGCTATGGTCAAGGCCCCAAAGTGGTTTAAGATTCTACTCGTATGTATTCAATATTCTTAAATCTAACAATTCTTAAACAACAACTAACTAAGACTCTTTCTTCTATTTTGGAGACAATAAAATGTAGAAAATCTTAGTTTATTTTAGGATTGGCCTATAAATAAAAGGAGACGAGCCTCGCCAAATAAAAAATGTAAATTTGCGGGGCCTTCAATAATTGGTTATGTTAAAGTACTTAGATTTAGGGACGGGCCGTTTAGCGAATTTCACGGCCCTCCCCGAAGATAATAACGCGTTAGTCACTTTAGGCGCGCTTTTTAATAATTTACCTTCTTAAATACGGGTGTACATTTCATGCAACCCAAATCCAAATCCAAAAATGTCGAGTAAAAATGTATTGAGGATCCGGGTGCATTTCATGTGATGTGATCTTGCCAAGTGGGGAGATTGAGAGATATAAAGCAAGGTTAGTGGCAAGAGGATTCACACAAACCAAAGGAATAGACTATGGCGAGACCCTTTCAACAGATCCGTGAGAAAAAGCATTCATGCTATTCTCTTTTTCAACAAATACTTACTTCACATCCTGCCTTGGCCGAAAATGCCGCCTACACCCCCCAAGAAGCCTTTTGTGACTTTTTGGATGAGAAACGAAGTGAACTTGACCAACAAGGCGGGAATGTATTAATAAAGGACCAGAGAGAACTCTAATTTTTGATCCATTTATAATAATTTCAGCGACTGTGCTAGAACCACGGGATTCGGGGGTGCCTAACACCTTCCCTCGGGTTAACAAAATTCCTTACACAGAATTTCTAGTTCGCAGACTCCAATTGGGAAGTCAAAATTTTCCTCGATTTGGGATTTAAATTAAATCGGTGACTTGGGACACCAAAAGCCAATCCTTTACCAAGTGGCGACTCTAAAAATGAATAAATAATTCCATTTCGAATAATGTCACTTAAATTGGAAAAACTCCCTTATACATTTATCTTTCGGGGTAGGCGTGTAAAAAAGGAGGTGTGATAGCTATCATGATAGGATTCAATTTGGGTTGTGACAAGTTGTTATCAAAGTCTAGGTTACATAGGTCTCATGAGTCATGAGTAGGTTTAGTAGAGTCTCGCGGACGGTACAAGAAGTCTGTATTATCCTTGGGAGGCTGCAGAACCTTTAGGAAAACTTCATATTCTTGAAATTCATGTCATGTGAATCTATTGAACCGAATACTAAACTTCTGTTATTCTATTCTCTCATAGATGGTGAGGACACGTGCTACCGGTCAGGTTGGACGAGCCACCAGTTGGGGCTACTAGAGGGCGGGGATGCGATCATGGCCGTAGTAAAGGTAGGGTGTAGCCTGCAAAACAGCTAGGGCAGCACCTGCAGATCCACCAACCGCCCCAGTTCATGATAAGGTCCCAGTTGTGGACGCTCTAGTAGCACCAGCTGTGCCCACTGTGATTTCGGGTCTTCAGGAGGCCCTGGAGCAGATTCTTTTAGTATGAACTGTCCTAGATCAGGCTTTTCTAGTCACTACAGCCACAGCTACTTCTCGGGTCGGGGGAGGCACTCAGACTCCTGCCACTCGCACGCCTGAGCAGGTCATGCAGGGACTTCAGACCCTGGGGGCACCTCCATCCCAGCCGATTGCAGCTGTTCAGGACTTGTAGCTCCTTCCATGCCAGAGCATGAGCAATGCAGGTTGGAGAGGTTTGGTAGACTTTATCCTCCGACTTTCAGTGGTACAGAGGGCGAGGATGCCCAGGGTTTCTTGGACAAGTGTAAGAGGATTCTTCGTACAAAGGGTATTTTGGATACCAGCAGAGTCGCTTTCATTACTTTTCAGTTTTTTGGAGTTGCTTTCACGTGGTGGGAGGCTTATGAGAGGCGTAGGCCTGTTAGTGTAGCACCCCTTACCTGGCAGCAGTTCTTCGTTCCCTTTTTGGAGAAGCATGTGCCACACTCTTGCAGAGAGGAGCTGTGCAGGCAGTTTGAGTGGTTGCGTCAGGGAGATATGACTATGACACAGTACGAGATGAGGTTCTCGGAGTTAGCTCGTCATACTATTTGGTTGGTTCTTATGGAGAGAGATAGGATTAGGAGGTTTGTTAATGGCCTCACTTATCAGCTTCGGATTCTCATGACTAGAGAGAGGGTGTGTGGTGCTACTTTTGAGGAGGTTGTTGACATTGCTCACGATATTGAGTCAGTTCGTCGCTAGGAGAAAAATGAAAAGAAGGACAAAAGGCCTTGGGGATCAGGTAGTTATGGTGGTGCTCTTTCGAGAGGTCAGTTTTAGCAAGTCAAGTGCCATCCATTCAAGCATGCTTCGTCAGCTTGCCCGAGTTATCGTGGGGCATCATCGGGTCATGGTTCTCATCAGGGCCATTCATCACTTAGTGACCTTCCAACTCGGAGTTCATCCCGTGCTCCATCAATTCAGGGCTCTTCTATGCCAGATGCATATGCTAGTCATTCCGGTGCTAGGGGTTCCCTTCAGTCCCCATCTCCAGCACCAAGGAGTTATTATGAGTATGGAGAGTGGGGCCACATTTGGAGGTCGTGTCCTCATTGTCTTTGGGGGTTCATCTCAATAGAGGAGCCAACCATCGGCTTCAGTGCCAGTTACTTCACCATCACCCACCAAGCCAGCTAGGGGTGGAGGACATTCAGCTAGGGGCCGTCCCAGAGGGGGAGGTCGATCAGGTGGTGGTCAGGCCCGCTTCTATGCACTCCTAGCTAGACCCGATATTATTGCTTTAAATATTGTGATTACAGGTATTGTTTCAGTCTGCCGCAGAGATGCCTATGTGTTATTTGATCTCAGTTCCACTTTTTCTTATGTGTCATCATATTTTGCTTATTATTTAGATACTCCTCGTGAGTCTTTTGTTTCATCTGTTCGTATATCTACTCCGTTGGGCGATACTATTGTTGTGGTGTATACCGGTCATGTGTGGTGACTATTGGGGGTCTGGAGACCCAAGTGGATCTATTATTGCTTTGTATGGTGGACTTTGATGTGATATTGGGCATGGATTGGCTATCTCCATTTCGTGCTATTCTCTATCATGCTAAGATAGTGACATTGGCTATGCCGCCACAGATTGAGTGGCGAGGTTCGAATGATTTTGTTCGCAGTAGGGTGATTTCATTCTTCAAGGCCCAGCGGATGGTTGGGAAAGGTTGTTTATCATACTTAGCCTATGTGAGGGATGCCGGTGTAAGGACTCTTAATATTAATTTTGTTCCTGTTTTGAGGGATATTCCTGATGTGTTTCCTGCAGACCTGTCGGGCATGCCACCGGATAGGGATATTGATTTTGGTATTGATCAAGTGTCGGGCACTCATCCCATTTCTATTCCACCGTATCATATGGCACTAGCGGAATTGAAAGAGTTGAAGGAGTAGCTTCAGGAACTCTTTGATAAGAGGTTCATTCAGCCTAGTTTATCGCCCTGGGGTGCGCCTATTCTATTTGAGAAGAAGAAGGATGGCACGATGTGGATGTGCATTGATTACAGGTAGTTGAACAAAGTAACAATCAAGAGCAAGTATCCCTTGCCTCGTATCAATGATTTGTTTAACTAGCTTCAGGGAGAGAGAGTGTTCTCCAAAATTGATCTATGTTCAGGTTATCATTAGTTGTAGGTCAATATTCTTAAGATGGCCTTCAAGACCAGATACGGTCATTAAGAGTTCCTTGTTATGTCTTTCGGGCTAACCAATGCCCCAACAGCGTTCATGCATTTGATTAGCAGTGTGTTTTGGCATTATCTTGACTCGTTCATGATTGTTTTCATTGATGATATTCTGGTGTACTCGCGTAGTCAGAAGGAGCACGCGGAGCATTTGAGAGTTGTGTTGCAGAGGTTGAAGGAGGAGAAGCCTTATGTAAAGTTCTCCAAATGTGAGTTTTGGCTCATTTCAGTGGCTTTCTTGGGGCACGTGGTGTCTAGCAAGGGTATTCAGGTTGATCTGAAGAAGATAGAGTCGGTTCAGAGTTAGCCCAGACTATCATCAACTACAGAGATTCATAACTTTCTTGGATTGGCAGGTTATTACCGTTGGTTTGTCCAGAGATTTTCATCTATTGCATCACCTTTGACCAAGTTGACTCAAAAGGGTGCTCCATTAGGTGATCGGATGAGTGTGAGGAGAGCTTTCAGAAGCTCAAGACTACCTTGACCACATCTCTAGTGTTGGTTTTGCCATCAGGTTCAAGTTCATATACCGTGTATTGCGATACTTCGAGAGTTGGTATTGGGTGTGTATTGATGCAAGAGGGTAGTGTTATTGCTTATGATTCTCATTAGTTGAAGCCCTACGAGAAGAACTACCATGTTAATGATTTGGAGTTGGCTGCCATTGTTCACGCGCTGAAGATTTGGAGGCATTATTTGTATGGTGTGTCTTGTGAGGTGTTCACTGATCATCGTAGCCTTCAGCACTTGTTCAAACAGAAGGATTTCAATTTAAGGCAGCGGAGATGGTCGGAGTTGCTAAAGGTTTATGATATTAATATTTTGTACCATCCGAGGAAGGTCAATGTGGTGGCCGATGCTTTGAGTAGGAAGGCTGTGAGTATGGGGAGCTTGGTGTATATTCCGGTTGGGGAGAGACCACTTGCAATTGATGTTCAGGCCTTGGCCAATCGGTTCGTGAGGTTGGATATTTCGGAGCCCAGTCGGGTATTGGCTTGTGTGACTTCTCGATCTTCCTTATTCGATCGCATCAGGGAGAACCAGTATGATGATCCTCATTTGTTTGTCCTTAAGGACAGATTTCAGTACGACGATGCCAGAGATGTGACTATTGGTAAAGATGGGGTATTGAGGATCAGGGCCCAATATGTGTGCCCAATGTATATGGGCTTCGGGAGTTGATTCTGGAGGAGTCCATAGCTCGCGGTATTCCATTCATCCGGGTGCCGCGAAGATGTATCAGGATCTGAGACAGCATTATTGGTGGAGGAGAATGAAGAAGGACATTGTGGGATTTGTAGCTCGGTGTCTCAATTGTCAGCAGGTGAAATATGAGCATCAGAGACTATGTGGCTTTTTTCAGTAGATGGATATTCCAGAGTGGAAGTAGATCTGATCACTATGGATTTTGTAGTTAGACTCCTACAGACTTTGAAGAAATTCGATGCTATTTGGGTGATTATGGATCGACTAACCAAGTCCGCTTACTTTGTTCCTGTGTGTACTACCTATTCTTCAGAGCGGTTGTCAGGGATCTATATCCGAGAGATCGTTCGTTTGCATGGTGTCCGATTTGCATCATTTCAGATAGAGGTACTCAGTTTACTTCACAGTTTGGGAGGGCCATGCAGAGAGAGTTGGGTAATCAGGTTGAGTTGAGCATAACCTTTCACCCTCAGATGGACGGGCAGTCCAAGCGCACTATTCAGATATTGGAGGACATGTTGCGTGCTTGTGTCATTGATTTTGGAGGGTCATGGGATCAGTTTCTACCACTCGTAGAGTTTGCTTATAACAACAGTTACCAGATGAGTATTCAGATGGCTCCATATGAGGCTTTATATGGGAGGCAGTGTAGATCTCTAGTTGGTTAGTTTGAGCTGGGTGAGGCTAGGCTATTGGGTGCAGACTTGGTGAAGGATGCTTTAGACGAGGTGAAGGTGATTCAGGAGAGGCTTCATACAGCGCAGTCGAGACAAAAGAGTTATATTGACAGAAAGGTTCGAGATGTGTCCTACATGGTTGGTGAGAAGGTTCTGTTGAAGGTTTCACCCATGAAGGGTGTTATGAGATTTGGGAAGAAGGGTAAATTGAGTCCTCAATTTATTAGGCCTTTTGAGGTCTTCGGAGGATTGAGGAGGTGACTTATGAGCTTGCCTTGCCACCCAGCTTATCGAGTATGCATCCAGTGTTTCATATTTCTACACTCCGGAAGTATATTGGTGATCCGTCTCATGTTTTGGACTTCAGCACAGTTCAGTTAGATGAATATTTGACTTATAATGTGGAGACAGTAGCTATTTCGGAGCGCCAGGTTCAAAAGTTGAGGTCAAAGGATATAGCTTCAGTGAAAGTGCAGTGGAGAGGTCGGCCCATGGAGGAGGCTACCTGAGAGATCGAGCGAGAGATGCGGAGCAGATATCCTTGCCTATTTGAGGCTTCAGGTATGTTTCTTGACTCGTTCGAGGACGAACGTTTGTTTAAGAGGGGGAGGATGTAATGACCCAACTGGTCGTTTCATGAGTTACTGCTCCGTTTCCCTCATTTTCTATTTTTATTGCTTTGTTTATCTGTATTATGTGTTATCGGGTTGGTTGGCTCGGGTTCGAAGAGGTTTTGGTAAGGTTTTAGACACTTAGTCTCATTTGAGTCAGAAAAGTCAACCGGATGTTGAATTATGTGAAAAAAGGCTCGGATGTGAATTCCTATGGTTCGGATAGCTTCGGGAGGTGATTTAGGACTTAGGAGCGTGATCGTAATGTGTTTTTTAGGTCCGAAGTAGATTTAGCCTTGAATTGGCCAAATTGGAATTTTGGCATTTCCCGGTTGGTAGGTGAGATTTTGATATAGGGGTCGGAATGGAATTCCGGAAGCTGGTGTAGGTCCGTGATGTCATTTTTTTTTGTGTGTGCAACATTTCAGACCATTCGGACGAGGTTTGATAGACTTTTTGATAGAAAGCAGAATTTGGAAGTTTTTGGAATTCTTAGGCTTGAATCTGATGTGAATTTGGTATTTTGATGTTATTTTGGGCGTTTCAAGGGTGGGAACAAGTTTGAATGATGTTGTGGGATATGTTTGCAATGTTTGGTTGAGGTCCCGAGGGCCTCGGGTGAGTTTCGGGTGGTTAAATGGATCAAATTGCATGTTGAGGAGTTGCAGATTTTTCTTCAGGTCTATTATAGATAGTTATTCATCGTGATCGTGTGCAAGGGGTTCCAATCGCGTAATCTTGTTTCGAGGCTGAGGCAGAGTTGCCCTACACGATCGCATGAGGCGTGTTGCGATCGCATGGGTCTGTGTCGTGTAGCTTCGTGACCGCGTGGTGGTGGTTGTGATAGCATGGGTGTGTGAGATATTGTTTTGCGATTGCGTGTATTTTGTTGCGATCGCGTAAGGTTAAATGTGGGCGGTTGGCTTTTGTTCTTCGTGATCACGAGGCATTTTCCGCGATCGCGATGAAGTAATTTTAAAAGCTCGGCAGAATGTTTAAAATGCCATTCTCGTGATTTTTGGCCATATTTCTCCACTGTTGAGCAATTTTTGAGCTTTTTGAAGAGGATTGAAGGGGGAATCAAGGAGAGACACTTGGAGGTAAGATTTATGGACTTAATACTCAATCCTAATGTGATTTCTACCTACTTAATCATGGATTTGTGGGTTTAAGCTTAAAAATTGGAAGCTAGGGCTTGAAAATTGGAGACCTAAATCTAGGGATTTGAGGGGTCATTTGTGGTCGAATTTTGATGTATTTGATATGTATGAACTCATGAGAGTGTAAGGATTCTAGTTTTTATTATTTTTATCGGAATTCAGGACGTGGGTTTGGGGGTCGGGTTTGGCCAATTTTGGTATTTGTGATGTCAATCGATTATTTTCGAGTGAGCTTTATTCCCTTAGCATATTTTGATGGTATAAATTTGTTTTTGGATAGATTTGGAGCATCCGAAGGCCGATTCGAGAGGCAAAGGCATCGCGGGCTAGAGTTTGAACCAGATAGAGGTGAGTAATAATTGTAAATGTTGTCCTGAGGATATGAAACCCCGGATTTCACATCATTGTGCTACTTTGAGGTGACGCACACGCTAGATGACGAGCATGGGGGCGTGCACCGTTAGGGGTTGTGACTTAGTCCATCCCGTATGACTATTTGACTGCATATTTGATTGAAACTATTTTTTGTCATCATGTTTTGGGTTGAATGCCATATTTGGGCCTCATGCCAACTGTTTGGACCCTTAGGAGATTTTTACTACTATTACTCACTATTTTGACTTTGTATTTATACTCAGTTATGCTATATTCTACTGTTTTCACAACTGATCCATCTTTACTCGTTTTTATATTTAAATGATAGTTTGGGCTAAACATCATGTTTTTACTGAAGTGACTTGTGAGATTCTGATTGAGTAAGGCCGAGGGCTTGTGTTGTGAGGATATTATGGGATCAGGCTGCGCGCTCTAGTGGTATTGTACCGATACATAATTATGAGGTTGAGGGCTTGAGTTGTTATGCCTCGAGGTGGCTGATCGAGGCCAACCCTGTACCACTACAAAGTAGCGAGAGTGGTCGAAGTAGCTTTTACCCGAGAAGGTCGGTATCGATTTTCATAGGGAGCTAGAAATGGGAATTGAGTATCTATCTAAATTAGAGATGCGTAATTGTTCCTAATTGCACTTCTAATCATAATCGATTTTGATATTACTTCTAAATTTATTCTACTAAGATGCTAAGTTAAGCTAAGAGTAAGATATTTGAAGGTTGTCTAAATAGTTAAAAGGCACTAGGGAAGTGACTTTCTCCTAGGTGGATACTTGATGGGTTCTCAAGTCTAAGGCTGGGTTGTCATATTTGGGGATTACGTTATAACCATTGCACGATACTTCTCACTCTATACCTCTCGATAGTTTGAGTGATTTTGCCCTAGTTGACTTTCTCAAGACCAATTGGGTATGATAATTTGTGCAAGCAATTGAGGTTCAAGTCGGGTATTACTATTTCTAGGTTTAACCCTTTAACTGGGGCTATCAATCTTTTGAATACGCCCCAATTCCTTGTCAAACTAATTTTCCTAGACTTAGGCTCTCTTTCTCAAGAAGAGCCCAAGTCAAATAGGCATAAATTAGTGTTTGCAGTACTAATCCAACATTAAAATCATAAATTAGTCCAAATATCAAAAACCCATAGACATTTAAGCCTTGAAACACAAGACCCATCAAATACCCACACCAGGGTTAAGCCACAGCCCTAGCTAATGGATTTAACTACTCATGATAATAGTAGAAAACAAAAAAATAGATGAAGAAAAACCCATAATATTTAATTACAAGCTAAAACATGAAGATTCAATGATGAAATTATTGTAAAATTACTCAAAATAGTAAAGGGGCACTGTTCACGAGTGCAGCTCTGCTTAAAATTATAACTGATGAACTAAAAATGGGAAAAGAAACTTTGTATACTAGGCTGAATTTTCTGGACAAAAATACCCCTACATGGGTAGTGCGGTCCGAACAAAATCGAGTGCGGCCGCACTGAGGCTCTTGGCTTAAAACTTTTTCTCTCTAAACTTCCGCGAGCCGCACAAAATGCATCGCGGCTGTGGTGGCTACTATTGCGGTCTGCACAAAAAGGACCGCGGACCGCATTGGCAATATCCCCAAATTTGCAACTCTCTGAACTCCATCTTTTGCGGACCGCACAATATCGAGTGCGGCCGCATTGAGTCCATTGCGGTCCGCACAAATTGCTTTGCGGCCGTAATGCTTGAGTCTCCAAAATAGCACCTCTCTGAACTTCCTCTTTGCGGACCGCACAGAATGGAGTGCGGCCGCATTGGTCCTATTACACTGTTCTTGGTACTTGTGCATGTTTCACTCCTTTTTGAGCTAGTTTTGACAAATTTTCACCTTGTTAACCAAACCCTGCAATCAAGTACAACATGTAAGACTTTGGGACTATTTTGTACACATTTCTAATCAAAACTCAAGTAAGAAGTAGTGTAAAATGCATCATAATCCTTAGTTCTCAACTCCCCCAAACTTAAGTTTTTGCTTGTCCTCAAGCAAACAAAATAAGACCCACACATTAAGAGTAAATCCAAGAAAGTTCAGCTGACCTAAAGTGACCTCATTTACCATCAATTGGGACTAATAATTGCCCTTAATTCAAATGAATCATTAACAACATTTACTCTTTTAAGCACCATGGATTTAGTGCGACACAAGAGCATCAACAGTTGACTCAACACATCAAAGAAACTCTTTCTATTACTTTGGTCATTGTGGAACCCAAACTCTCACATCCTCAACTCTCCCTAAGCAAACCTCACATTTAGGATTGTAGCACTCAGAACGAGGTTAATGGAAATACACTTATCTCTCTCAAAGAAAAGTCACAAGTCTGGCTCTAAGTACCATATGCTTGCCCCTTATGTGAGTCACGACTAATGTAAGCTCATTCACCTCAAGATCATATAAGGCTTTTGTGGAGATATAATGAAGGCTTTTAGTTCAGGGTAGGAAATGTTTGGACTAAGTAGGTTCCATCTTCCCTTTATCACTTTTTTTGCTTTATTTTGGCACATATTCTCTTGACTTTTTAAGTCCTTTAACTTCTTTATAAGGGGTTAGAGAGACATACTTTCACTATTTCTTTTTCATTTCAAATATTTTTATCCTTTCTCAATTTTCCACGCATTTCATCTCTTTACTTTTATTGAATCCCTTCATTCTTTTCTACATTGATCATTCTTTTTGTCATTTTGATTTTCTTTCTTTTTCATTGCCTTTCCTTTTCTTCATTTTGTACTTTTACCACTTTGTTGCATTCCTCGTCTCTCCCTCCAAACTTATGCTTTTGCCTTTTGTTAAAGAAATATCGGATTCCAAGAGAGGGTATTTTAGAACGGGTAAAGGCTTTTATCATGGTTTTTGAAAGAAAAAGGTCTCAGACTCAAAAGGGTTGACTAGGGATTTTATCATTAGTAGGCTATGGAAGTGTTTAAGATATAATTCAGATCAAGGAGAGCCTATAATCACATCTCAAGTCAAATTACACTTAGGATTTCACCTAGACAAACATTCAGGGAAAGTTCTAGATAAATGGCTCGGGACTTGGACTTGCAATTCAAATTCTCACCACGCTAGCTATGGGATTGCTAAAGACACAGAGTCGAGGGCCCATAACAACCTTAGCTAAGATTTTAGCAACATAATCGTCCCAATAAAACCACTTGATGATTACCAACACAAGAGTCTCAAGGTCACAATTATTACCATCCTATACCCAACGATTTGTTTTTGACCATAGGATCAAAGGCAAATGCATTAGGCCCAAGTGAAGCTTTGCTTGAGGCACCCTTACCAACTAACTACTAAAAAGCAAAAACAAAATAGACTCAAACCCTTAAGAAGGTTGTCATGCCATCCATCATCGGGAAGAGCCACCCAATTCACACAAATTCCACCTTTGGAAAGAATCGTGGCATTAATAAATCCAAAGGCTTATTGCAAAAACTCAAAACAAGAAGCTACAAACATAAAATACGAAGCTAAGAAAGGAAAAATGCGGAAAGTAAAATGAATATGTACAAGAGGGGATTTAATCGAATATACAATAGGGAGAATGAATATAAATATAAGAACATAACTTTATATACATACCCAAAAGTAAAAAAGTACAAAAAGTGCAATGGAATGATAAAGTTATATACAAACCAAAGGTAAAAAGAAAGCATAAAGAAGAAATATTGTCATATGTACAGTGATCTAAATAGGGCTACCCCTTCAAATGAAAGCTGGCATTATCCTCAATGCCAACTAACCAAAATAAGCACAAAATAAGGAAGAGAGGAAAAAAGAAACTCCCTATGGGACCTCCGTCTTCATAGGATCCTGAGTCTGGGTCCTTGGGTCCTTTGTCTGCTAGGGAACCAGTGACTGGCTCCTTGTGATCTGTGGCTCCACTGGACCTGGACCTGGACTGAGTCCTGGGGAGGAACCTCCCTGCGGGTCCTCCAACTGTATGACTGCATCGTCAAAATGGGGAATCGTACTCTTCCTCTTCGGTGGCCTCTCTGACTCCTGCTCTGTCTGGGGCTGGGCTGCTGGCACCGGGTCATGCAATAACAAATCCAGAGGTAGGTGATCAACCTTCAAGCTCTCTATCTCCACTCATAGCTCTTTCACCGACTCTTTAGAAGCCCGAGTCTTTCTCATTTTCTTCGCCTCCCTAGCAAGTTCCTTCAATGCCTTTCCATGAGAGTTAACAACAACTATAAGCTTCTTCTGGTTATCCAGAATCTCATTCAGAGTGTCCTCAATGGACTGTGGGACCTGTGGCAGAGGAGGTGCTGACTGGGCTACCACCGTAGTAGATAATACAGATAGCTTAGAAGTAGCTGTCTGCATCCAGTTGTTGATACTGGCCAAGGTTTGGCTCACGCGGTACGCAGTCAAGGGGTGTGCAGTGGATGATGGAATCTCTGGAGCAGAAGAAGTAGAGGGTCGTGGGTCCATGTCTGTTGTGGTGGAAAGAGGCTGAGTAGGAGCCACTACCACTACTGGCTCTTCGGACTGGCCAGTTGAAGTAGTGGCTTTTCCCTTGAAGTTCTTGCCTTTAGGGTTGTCATCACCCTGTAGGTTGTACCAAGAGAACGGTGCCTTCGGCTTTATCTTCACATCATAATTCCTCTTTTCTACCTCTAAGTCCTCAAAGTAAATGGTCAGGAAATTAGGGAAAGGATAAGATATTTCACCTTCGTGCACCACCCGGGTAATTACCGGGGACATCACATTCCCGATGTTAATTGGGTACCCCGGCATGATCGATGCCACCAATATAGCCCGGTGGGTAGGAAGTGAGTTGTCGTGGCTGGTGGGGTGTAGCCTGCTACACACAAAATGTTTCCCACCCTTTAGCTTCAAAGTTTAATGTTCTCCTCAGAATCTTCACTCCCAAGGTCAACCAATCTGGGGTAGTACCTGGGATTGCCAAGTACTCAGCCAACCAATGAGGAGCATCCTCACCTAATACCACATTTTCTTAGTATAGTGACTCATCCTCCTCTGGGAAGCCCAAATAGTCATTTACAGTTTTTCCATCAAATTTCACCTTCAAGTTACGCACTTTGGTCACTATGTTGCCCTTTTTGATGTGGGCAACATTCGTGTAAAACTCCTTCACCAAGTGCGTATTGGCATCCTCCACATGATCTACGAAGTAGTCCCAGCCTACTCTATCTCTGAATTGCCTCAACACATTGGGGTTGTGAGGCAAAAAGTCACGGGTGATGAATTTATGCTCAGGTATCAATTTTCTCTCGGGAAACCATTCTCTGAACTTGTGGTAGGCCACTTCACTCATGAACTTGTCCTGCCATACCTTCGGATTTTTGGTCCTCTCTACTCCTCCTACTTGGGGCTCACCCACTCCTATTTCTTCTTCTTCTTCTTCTTCTTCTTCTTCTTTTTCTTCTTTTTCTTCTACAAGATTCTCCCCGAATAGTGAAGCTGTAGGTGAGGTGGAATATTCATTGTCACTGCCTTCAGCTGAGCCCTCATACGACTCAGAAGATATGCGCACTGATGCTTGGGCAGTGGAAGAGACCGAAGGTGTATCCCTCAATCTGTTCCTCTCCGTCCAATCAGGAACATATTCTCGCATGGAGCCGGAGCCGAAGTCAGATAGCTCCCGGGAAGGCTCATACTCACTCCTCGATTGGTCAATGGCTCTGTCAGCAGCCTTTATGAGCCTCTTGGTGTTTTTGATGGTTTGTTGGGCTTGTGCGGTCAATTTGATCATACCCTTTCCTCTACCCTGAGAGGATTCTCCTTTGCCCTGTTGTTTTCTACCACCGCCTCGTGATTGAACTATTGTCTGCAAAAAACATTCAGTTTTGCCTTGTTAGTATCAGCAAAATCATTGAAATTCAGAGTTGTAGGAAAATTATAGCAGACAGTTAAAAATTGCAGAATGCGGAGCGCACAAAATGAAGTGCGGCTGCAAAGATGCTACCGCAAACCGCACAAAATGCACTGCAGTCCGCTCTGAAGTGGGGTTCAGAATACCCACTCTCTGAATCTATGCACCGCGGACCGCATAAAATGTATTACGGTCCGCAATAAGGCACCGCGATATTCACAAAATGCATTGCAGCCGCGGTTCTCAAGTGTCAACTTTCAAAACTTATTCCACCGTGGTCCGTGCAAAATAGTATTGCGAACCGCACAGAGGCATTGCGGTCTGCGGTGAGTGCCCAGCAGCAACATCAACCTAGGGTTCAAGTTTTTCACATTTTTAGTCAAAATTTCACCTATTAATGATTCTCTAGGTATTGCGTCCGTGTTTTAACCAATTAGTCCTAATTAAAACAGGATTTAACTAACCTATGCTACAGAATTAAAAGACAAATGGGAAGAAAAGAAGAAAAATTAAGAGAAAATAAAAGTCAATAGAAAATAGCAAAATTAAACAACTAAGAAGGAATTAAAGTTACCAGAAATGAGATGCACTGATGATTAATTGAGACTTAGCAGTTGAATTCGTGCAATTTAGAGTGATGAACAGTAATTTTTAGGCTTCTGAGAGTAAAAGATCGAAAAGTTTGAAATGAGGGCCTCAGGTCCTATTTATAGAAAAAGGTCCTGGGCCCCAGCTCACCTACCCAATGCGGACCGCACAAAATGGCACCGCCATCCGCGGTGCTCAAAAACATGAATCGCTGGGAGGATGGCCACTGCGAACTGCAAGAAATCCAGTGCGGCCGTAGTGGTCCACCGCGAATGGTGGAAAACTTCAGAGACTCCTCACTTTTGACAAAGCACTCTGCGGTCTGCATTGATTTTTTTCCCCCGCAAAGAGGCCTTTGCGGTCGCACAAAATGAAGTGCGGTCCGTACTGCAAATAACAGAGAGTTATCATTTTTCTAAAACTTGGGCATACACTGCATCAACACAGTCCTACAACATCTCACAACCAGTCAGTCCAAAAAAATATCCTACACTACAACCTATGCTACAGAATTAAAAGAAAAATGGGAAGAAAAGAAGAAAAATTAAGAGAAAATAAAAGTCAATAGAAAATAGCAAAATTAAACAACTAAGAAGGAATTAAAGTTACCAGAAATGAGATGCACTGATGATTAATTGAGACTTAGCAGTTGAATTCGTGCAATTTAGAGTGATGAACAGTAATTTTTAGGCTTCTGAGAGTAAAAGATCGAAAAGTTTGAAATGAGGGCCTCAGGTCCTATTTATAGAAAAAGGTCCTGGGCCCCAGCTCACCTACCCAATGCGGACCGCACAAAATGGCACCGCCATCCGCGGTGCTCAAAAACATGAATCGCTGGGAGGATGGCCACTGCGAACTGCAAGAAATCCAGTGCGGCCGTAGTGGTCCACCGCGAATGGTGGAAAACTTCAGAGACTCCTCACTTTTGACAAAGCACTCTGCGGTCTGCATTGATTTTTTTCCCCCGCAAAGAGGCCTTTGCGGTCGCACAAAATGAAGTGCGGTCCGTACTGCAAATAACAGAGAGTTATCATTTTTCTAAAACTTGGGCATACACTGCATCAACACAGTCCTACAACATCTCACAACCAGTCAGTCCAAAAAAATATCCTACACTACAACCTATGCTACAGAATTAAAAGAAAAATGGGAAGAAAAGAAGAAAAATTAAGAGAAAATAAAAGTCAATAGAAAATAGCAAAATTAAACAACTAAGAAGGAATTAAAGTTACCAGAAATGAGATGCACTGATGATTAATTGAGACTTAGCAGTTGAATTCGTGCAATTTAGAGTGATGAACAGTAATTTTTAGGCTTCTGAGAGTAAAAGATCGAAAAGTTTGAAATGAGGGCCTCAGGTCCTATTTATAGAAAAAGGTCCTGGGCCCCAGCTCACCTACCCAATGCGGACCGCACAAAATGGCACCGCCATCCGCGGTGCTCAAAAACATGAATCGCTGGGAGGATGGCCACTGCGAACTGCAAGAAATCCAGTGCGGCCGTAGTGGTCCACCGCGGATGGTGGAAAACTTCAGAGACTCCTCACTTTTGACAAAGCACTCTGCGGTCTGCATTGATTTTTTTCCCCCGCAAAGAGGCCTTTGCGGCCGCACAAAATGAAGTGCGGTCCGTACTGCAAATAACAGAGAGTTATCATTTTTCTAAAACTTGGGCATGCACTGCATCAACACAGTCCTACAACATCTCACAACCAGTCAGTCCAAAAAAATATCCTACACTACAACGAAAATCAAAGAAAAACAAAAATAAAGACACATGGGTTGCCTCCCAAGAAGTGCCTGAATTAATGTCGCGGCACGACGCAGGTTACCATCAAATCACTTGAGATGGATCATTCCCACAACGAGGTTGTCATCAATCTTGCCAAGATAGTGCTTGACCCAGTGCCCATTAACTCTGAAGACCTCTCCATTTTTGTTTTTCAAATCAAGTGCACCAAAAGGAGTCACAAGCACCACTTCAAAGGGTCTACTCCGTTTTGACTTAAGCTTTCCCGGAAATAGACGTAACCGAGAATTGAACAAGAGAACCAGATCACCCACTTTGAACTCCTTTCCACGAGCATATTTATCATGAAGGTACTTCATCTTGTCCTTGTACAAGGACAAACTGGAGTAGGCATGGAATCGAAATTCAACAAGTTCATTGAGCTGCTCCATACGAAGATTGGCTGCCACATCCCATTCAAGATTCAGCTTCCTTAAAGCCCACATGGCCTTATGCTCTAACTCAACTGATAGATGGCAAGCTTTCCCAAACACCAACCGATACAAAGACATACCAATCGGAGTCATGTAAGCAGTCCTATAAGCCCATAGAGCATCATCTAACTTCTTTGACCAATCGGTCCTATTTGCATTGACCGTCTTTGACAAAATACTCTTGATTTCTCTGTTTGAGACTTCAACTTGGCCTCTCTCTTGAGGATGATAGGAAGTAGAAACTTTTTGATTGACACCATATTTTGCAAGTAAGGTATCAAAAGCTCTATTATAAAAATCAGACCCCCCCCCCCCATCACTTATGATTGCATGAGAAGTGCCAAACCTTGTAAAAATTCTCTTCTTGAGAAATGCAACAACACTCTAGGCCTCATTGTTGGGTAAAGCCACAGCTTCAACCCACTTTGAAATATAGTAAACCGCCACAAGAATGTATGTGTTCCCACACGATAACAAACAGGCGCATAAAATTAAGGATCCATACATCAAAGATATCAACTTCGAGAATGGTATTGAGAGGCATCTCTTCTTTCTTCAAAATTCCACCCGCTCTTTGACATTCTTCGCATCTCTTCACAAAATCACTCGCACCTTTGAACAAAGTTGGCCAATAAAACCCACAACTAAGAACTTTCGAGACAGTCCTCACCCTACCATGATGACCACCATAGGGTGAGGAATGGCAAGCCTCTAAGATACTTAATTGCTCCTACTCAAGGACACACCTTCGGATCACACCATCCGTGCAAATCTTGAACAAGAACGGCTCATCCCAATAAAAATCCAAACTATCCCGTTTGAGCTTATTCCTTTGGTTAGAAGAGAGCTTACATGGGATTATACCAGTCACAAGGAAATTAGAAATGTCCGCAAACCATGGCATACCATTCACCGACACCGAAAGGAGTTGTTTGTCAGAAAATGAATCATTGATCTCTAGGCCATCACGAGGCCTCCCCTCCTCCTCCAAGTCAGACAAGTGGTCCGCCACTTGGTTTTCACTACCCTTTCGGTCCACAATCTCCAAATCAAACTCTTGAATTAACAAGACCCATCGCATTAGTCTAGTTTTGGAATCCTTCTTCGTCATCAAGTACTGGAGTGCGGTATGATCTGTATGAACTATGACCTTGGCACCCATGAGATACGACCGAAATTTCTCCATTGAAAACACAATTTCCAAAAGTTCTTTCTCAGTCACCGTGTAGTTCACTTGAGCATCATTCATTATCTTGCTCGTATAATACATCAGATGAAACATTTTGTTCATTCTTTGACCCAAAACCGCCCCAACTGCAATATCGCTTGCATCACACATGAGCTCAAAGGGCAAGCTCCAATTAGGTGCAGTAATAATAAGAGTGGTGGTCAACTTGTTCTTGAGAAGTTCAAAGGCTTGCATACATCTCTCATCAAACACGAACTTGGCATCTTTTTCCAATAATTGCATAATGGATTTACTAACTTGGAAAACTCTTTGATAAATCTCCAGTAGAACCCCGCATGCCCTAGAAAAATTCTAACTCCCTTGATAGAGGTAGGGGGAGGGAGCCTTGAAATCACATCAATTTTTGCTTTGTCCACCTCTATACCATGTTTTAAAATTTTATGCCCAAGAACTATGCCGTCTTCCACCATAAAGTGGCATTTCTCCCAATTGAGAACAAGCTTGGTTTCTTCACAATGGGCCAACACTCTATCAAGATTCTTCAAACATTCATCAAACGAATCACCCACAATACTAAAGTCGTCCATGAACACCTCCAAAATATCTTCCACCATTTTGTTGAAAATGTCCATCATACACCACTGGAATGTAGCTGGTGCATTACACAACCCAAAAGGCATCCGAGAAAAGGCAAAGGTGCCATATGGACAAGTGAATATCGTCTTCTCCTGATCTTTCGGAGCAATCAAGATTTGGTTGTATCCAAAATACCCATCCAAGAAATAGTAGATACCGCCCAACAAGTCGGTCTAACATCTTATCAAGAAAAGGCAATGGAAAGTGATCCTTGTGGGTCACTTTATTCAACTTGCGGTAGTCTATGCATACCCTCCACCCAATGACGGTCCTAGTAGGAATAAACTCATTTTGCGAATTTGCAACCACGGTCATGCCACCCTTCTTCGGTATACATTGCACCGGCAAAGTCCAAGAGCTATCAGAGATGAGGTACACAACTCCGGCATCCAACCACTTGATCACCTCCTTTTTCACAACTTCTTATATTGCTTCGTTCAACCTCCTTTGATGTTCTAAGGAGGGCTTTATTTCATCTTCCAGAATAATCTTGTGCATATAGAATGCTGGGCTTATTCCCCGAATATCAGCTAAGGTCCATCCACTTGCCTTCTTCTTCTTTTGAAGCACCGCCAATGTGGCATCAACCTGTATGTTAGTAAGACAAGAGGAAAGAATAACTAGCAAAGTAGAACTAGGGCCTAAGAACGCATACATGAGTTGTGGAGGCAACGACTTCAACTCTAACACTGGAGGTTCCTTGATTGAAGGTTTTGTTGGTGGATTCTTCTTGTTCTCAAGGTCCAAAGATAGTTTCCTAGGCTCATAAGAATAAGAGCACATCCCATGTAAAGCATTCACACACTCCACTCGGCCTTCATTGTCGTTGACATCAAGATTCAACAATACCGCCTCTAGAGGGTCATCCACATTGATCATTGCACTATTATCATCAACTATAACCACCGTGACAAGGTCCACAAAAGAGCACACGTCAGAACGGTTGGGCTGCTTCATTGACTTGCACACATGAAAGACCACTTTCTCATCACCCACCCGGAAGGTGAGTTCCCTTGCCTCCACATCAACTTAGGCCTTCCCAGTAGCAAGGAAAGGTCTTCCCAATATGATTTGAACTTCATAATCTACCTCACAATCTATAATCACAAAATCAGCTGGCAAGATAAATTTGTCCACCCGGACAAGGACATCATCAATAATACCCAATGGTCTCTTCATAGTTCTATCCGCCATTTGCAATCTCATGGAAGTCGACCTCGGTTGACCAATACCCAAAGTCTTGAAAATTAAATAGGGCATCAAGTGATACTTTCCCCAAATCACATAGAGCTTTAGCAAAGTCCGCACTCCCAATGGTGCAAGGAATGGTGAAAGCATCGGGATCTTCAAGCTTCAGGGCCATTGAATGCCCTATTGCACTAACTTGGTGGGTCATCTTAATAGTTTCACAATCCATGAATCTTTTACTTGTCACCAAGTTCTTCATGAATTTAGCATAGCTCGGTATTTGTTCTAGAGCCTCTACCAAAGGCACATTAATGGATTGGCTCTTCATTATATCTATAAACTTTTTAAACTGATTCTCATTTTTCTGCTTCACGAGCCTTTGAGATAAGGTGGAGGTGGCCTTGGAAAAGGAGCCTTGGCTTTAGGCACAACCGGCTTTGGCATGTCAATTATGTGTTCCCTAGACGGGTTCACATCATTCTGAGTTTCCACCTCGGCATCTTGAATATCAATCCTCACTTCTTCATTCACATTCTAAACAATCACATTTTCAACCACCAAAGGAATCTCTTCTTCTTGCAACTCAACTTTATCACTCAAAATTCCCACTTCTTGTAGTTACCGCCATAACATGATTGTTCCCACCCTTTGGGTTGATACATTGGGGGCCTTTGAAAGCCTTGCCCCCGATTTCCTTGATTGCCATTGTTCCAACCTCCCTGATTGTTGTTACAACCCCAGTTGTTGTTGTTGCCATTCTAATTACCCTGATTGTTCTAATTATTGTTCTGATTGCCCCAATGGGAATTTTGGTTGTTGTTCCCTAATTAACATTGCCTTGTTGTTGTTGATTGCTCCAATTACCTTAGGATCTCCATTGTTGTTGGTTGGAAGAATTGCCCCTTTGGCCTTGACAATTGTTCACGTATTGCACTTCTTCATTCTGCCCGTCATAACTATCATTTTGGAATACACCACAATCATTGTCAAATTGATCTGAAATCCCTTGGTTCTATTGACCTCTTTGTCGTCTTTTGTTCACTAGCATGTTGACAACCTACATAACATTCACTTGGCGCGAATTTTGAACCTATTGTAATTGTGCCTTTGCTAGCTGGTCCATTGTTGTTGTGAGCTCCAATATAGCCTACCCATGATCATGTAACTCTTTATGAAAATGAGTGACCGTGGGGTCACCCTGGGGCACATTGGCTCTACTTTTCCAAGCGGAGAACATGTCACCCATCTTGTCAAGAATGTCACAAGCCTCATCATAAGACAACTTCATAAAGTTGCACCTAGCAAGTTGGTTCACTATGCACTGGTTTGTTGTGTTAATACCCCGGTAGAAAGTCTGTTGGATCATCGCCTCAGTCATATAATTGTTGGGGCATTCCTTTACCATTGTTTTATATTGCTCCAAAATCTCATGCAATGGTTTGGTGGGCTCCTGCTTGAAAGCTAAGATTTCATCTCTCAATGCTGCCATGTGCCTCGGTGAGAAAAAACTTTCAAATAAACTTATCTACCAACTCATCCCAAGTAGTGATGGAATGGTTGGGAAGTCGCTCAAGCCAATCCAATGCCTTCCCTCTAAGTGAAAAAGGGATTAGTCTCAACCGAAGTGCATCCTCTGACACATTTGTTTGCTTGCTTCCCCAATAGGTATCCACGAAACCCTTAATATGTTTGTAAGCATTTTCATTGGAAACGCTTGTGAAATACCCACGTTGCTCCAGCAATGTCAGCATCATATTGGTAAATTGGAAATTGCCTGCCCAGATCGGGGGTGAGACAATTGCACTTGCATAGACTTGGTTTGGAAGCACTCGAGGAGCCACTGTTGGAGGTCGCGGGGAAGGGTCTAGAATACTATCATTGGCATGTCGGCCTCTCCTTTGAGCTTGAGGTACTACAGGAACCTCATCATCAATATTGTCATCTACCTCCTCCCCCGACGGAATATCTCCAAGAGGTGCGTTGTTTGCTGCCATTTAGTACCTGAAATTGTGACCCACACAAATTAGTAACAAAGAAGGAAAGAAGAAAAATACATAAAATTATTTAGATAGATAGCCAAAACCGTTATCTCCCCGGCAACGACGCCAAAAAGTGATCGAGGACAACCATGCACCACTACAAAGTAGCGAGAGTGGTCAAAGCAGCTTTTACCCGAGAAGGTCAGGATCGATTTTCACAGGGAGCTAGAAATGGGAATTGAGTTTCTACCTAAATTAGAGATGCGTAATTGTTCCTAATTTCACTTCTAATCATAATCGGTTTTGATATTACTTCTAAATTTATACTACTAAGATGCTAAATTAAGATAAGTTAAGCTAAGAGTAAGATATTTCAAGGTTGTCTAAATAGTTAAAAGGCACTAGGGAAGTGACTTTCTCCTAGATGGATACTGTCACGACCCAAACTGGAGGGCCATGACTAGCACCCGACCATACTTGCCGAGCACCAACGTACATTTTAT
>MU765201.1:0-21651 GCA_026770625.1 Nicotiana glauca
GCTTCGGAATGGTTCGTGGATCAAGACATCTCCCACTGGCACATATGGGATGATCTTGCCCGAGATTTTATTCGGTAGTTCCAGTACAACATTGACATTGCGCCGGATAGGAATTCCCTGGCAAATCACAAGAAGAAGACCTCGGAGAGTTTCAGGGAATACGCCATCAAATGGCGAGAGCAAGTTTCGAGGGTAAAACCTCCCATGGATGAAATAGAAATGGTCACCGTTTTCTTGCAGGCCCAAGAGCCCGACTACTTCCAGAACATGATGTCAGCCATGGGAAAGCCTTTTGCAGAGGCGATCAAAATCGGGGAAATGGTAGAGAATGGTCTGAAAACATGAAGGATTTTGAGTCAGGAAGCCACAAGAGCAACCTCCCAAGCCGTTCAAGGCGGGTCTAGAGGAATACCAAGGGGAAAGAAAAAGGAAGAAACATCTATGGCGGTATCAGGAGAAAGGGAATATCATAACCCCAGGCCCCATTTTTCACAGAGAGCCCCGCAGCACTACTACCCTCATCAAGATGCGGCCTACACTCCTCATCCGTACATGGTTATGAATTCTCAACCCTATGGCCGACCACAGCAGCAGATCAACCGAAATCAAGCTCCACCTCCCAGAAATCAGCCTCCTTACCGGTACAACTACAATCCCCAACCACCCCAAAATAACTTCCGTCCCCGGGAACCTCCCAGGAGACAAACCTTCACCCCCATCGGTGAACCATATACTGAATTGCTCCCTAAGCTTATCCAGATGGGTCTCCTACAACCCATACCCCAAAACAGGCAGAACCCGGAATCACAGTCATATCAACGGGGCATTAGATGCGCCTATCATTCAGGGGCAGAAGGGCACGATACCGACAATTGCTGGACTCTGAAAAGAGCAGTTGAGGATCTGATAGAACAGATAAAGATAGTGGTAAGGGACGAGGAAGTCCCAAACGTGACCAATAATCCTTTGCCCACTCACAATAATGGGCCACTGACCAGGATGATCTGCGAGGACAGGGAGTTTGATCCTGCCTTGAAGACCATAATTGCCATTGTTGACACGGAGAGAAAGCCTACAACAACCCCGAAGCAAGAAAAAGGGGAAAAGAAGATTGATACTACCAAGGCTGAGCTTGGAAGGAAGGTTGAAACCAAAACGGAGACGAGGGTGCTCCCGAAAAGTGAGGTTCTCTATGTTCTGTGAGGTCGCCCAGAGAAGCCGTAAAGGCTTGAATTAAAAAGAGTTGTACCAATGTATGTCCCGAAAGGGACCTATGTGGTCCAAGGAACAGTTAAACCGCCTCAGCTGAATGAGCCAGTGGTTATCGGACGCGTGCCGCAGAAACCAATAACGGACCCATCCACAGTGCCTTGGAATTATCAACGAACGTTGATTACATATAAAGGCAAAGAGGTCACAGGGGAGCTGTCGGGAAATACTTCTGCTGAGAAGTATGGGACATACAGGAAGTGAACAACGCTATACGGAAACGCTTCCCACCTAAGAAGCCCGTGAACGCTGAAGAAGCGGAGGTCTTCCTCCAGAAGATGAAAATGCCTGACTTTGAGGTGGTGGATCAGTTGCGCAAGCACCCTGATCAAGTGTCCATGCTATCCTTATTCATAAGTTCATCCGAGCATCAAAAGGTCCTACTGAAGACCTTGAATGAAGCACATGTACCGGTTGAGACTTCTGTAGAGCAACTGGAAAGAATGGCGGAATGGTTCTTCGTCGTCAACCAAATTTCCTTCAGCAAGAGTGATCTGCCCCCAGAAGGAGCCGCACATAACAAGGCCCTGCACCTGACCGTCAAGTGCGAAGGGTACTACATGAAAAGGGTCATGGTGGACGGAGGTTCTGGAGTAGACATATGCCCGCTTTCCACTTTACATCGCATAGAGATTGGGACTAAAAGAATTCGACCCAACAATGTGTGTGTACGGGCTTTTGATGGTATAAAAAGAGACACAATCGGAGAAATAGACTTGATCCTGACCATTGGCCCAGTGAATTTTGAAATAACTTTCCAAGTTCTGGACATGGACACGTCCTACAACTTTCTTCTAGAGAGGCCATGGATTCATGCGGCCGCAGTTGTACCTTCTACCCTTCACCAAATGGTGAAGTTTGAGCATGAGGGCCAAGAGATCGTGGTCCACGGGGAAGATGAGCAATCAATCTATCGAGACCCTTCGGTCCCATGCCTTGAAGCAAGAGAATGAAGCAAGCACATAGTTTACGAGGCCTTCGAAGTTGTGGTGGCCGACCAGTATGAAGAAGGAGACCCTTGTCCCCAACCTTTACTTTCTAATGCGTCGATCATGGTGTCCAAAGAAATGATCCGACAAGGTTTCAAACCAGGAAAGGGACTTGGAAAATCATTACAGGGGATAACGGAACCCATCACTCTGCCCTCCACTAAGAAGCTCTTCGGGATAGGATTTCACCCTACCCCAGAAGATGAAACATGGGCTAAGGAAAGGAAGAAAGAAGTTTGGGTTCTACCACAGCCATTGCCACATTTGTACAAGATCTTTGCCCGGCCTAAATATGTTGAAGAAGATGATGAGGTGTTCACGACAGAGGAAATAGAAGATATTTGTGGGGACATGAGGAAAATGTTTTATGAGACACACATGGTTCAGTCAGGAGAAGGCACAAGCACCGCTGAGGTGCTATACGTGGGGGCAAAAGCTAAGCTTCAGAATTGGGAGGCTACACCGTTCCCAGTCAGGCGGGAGAGGGAAAAGGAGTCGTTTGGAATGAAGGTGTGACAAAGGGTTTGGGGGGGATTTGGTATATTAAAATGATTCAATTGATCTGAGCCGTTAGATTGAATGATCTCAACAGCTTGGATTGATTGTGGAGAAAGAAACGGGGTCGTTTCGGCACGAAATGGGGTCGCTTGGTTTAATGAAGGGTTGGGTCGAGACGGGTAACGGGTCAGGCGGGTAGGGTTGGATTAATCTCATCCATTGATCAATTTGAGATCAACGGCCCAGATCACTTGTGGTCAATACGACGTCGTTTGGACGTCTCTGAGGTGGGTTGATTTGGACCGGGTATAGACAGTGTTTTGGGCCTGGTTTTGGTCCGAATTAAAATGGCCCAGTCCGTTTTTCTCTTTATTTTTCCATTCCTTTTCTTTTCTTTTGATTCTTAATTAAAACATTAAAAAAATCCTAAAAAAAAAAAGAAAAAATCAAATTAACTTCTACTCACAATTAGCACACATAATTAAATATCAATTAAAAATAAATCACACAACTAGACCTTTAAATGCTAAATGTAAAGTGTATTATTTTTGTGATTTTTATTTTTGAAAAACAACTTAATTACTCCTAATAAAACCTAAGTGTAAATGCAACATATTTTTGTATTTTATATTAATTTAACAAATAAACATGCGCATACACGAAATGTAAATAATAATTAAGAAATTACACAAAATTCATAGAAAATCACACACAACACAAAACTATTTTATTTTAAATTTTTAGAAGTAATTCTCATGTAGGGCAAAAATCACGTGCTCACACTTACTGTTGCCGCTAATCTTGATTGGCCCTTTCAATAGCTAAATGTAAAGAATGCATTCCTCAATAGAAAACTTGAAGAGGAGGTCTACATGGATCCTCCACCGGACTTTGAAAATTGATTTTGGGCAAAGGTATGTAGACTTAAAAGATCTCTCTATGGTCTAAAGCAATTTCCTCGAGCTTGGTTTGAAATATTTACTCAATTTGTTAAAGGGTTGGGTGACAAGCAGATCACACAATATTTATTCGGCATTCTCTATAAGGAAAATAACAATCCTTATAGTGTATGTTGATGACATTATATGTGAAACCCCATGTTTTTTTTTCTCTTCTCTTACGTAATATACGTAACGTGGCGTGGTTATATTAGGTATATATGATTGGGTATAACATCACACTGGTCACATGTTATGTTTTTTTGAGTCAAGCAAGCTGCGAAATAAAGGTCGGCAAAAGTTATCGTAACTTTCTCTAATAAATTTTTATTAATTTTGGGTCAAATGTATTAGATTATTTATCCCAATATATAAAGTTTTATGAGACCCACAACCTATCAAATTGAAGGTCTACGAGTCTAGTTTTCAACCAAAAAAACCTCACATCAAACGGACATTGGAGTAAAAAGTTATAACTGTTTTACCCCGGACTGTCCAGGCTGAAACCAGGTCGCAAACCGGGTCGGGTCAAAGAAGTGGTATAAGTCGGTAAACTCGACTTTGAAGACCTTAAAATATTTTATTTCAGTCCCAAAACAGTGATCAAGCTGAAGATAGGGTTCCATGGTGTTCTTGAGTGATTAAGGTGCGTTTTTAATGATTTTTACCATTAAAGTTTGCCCCCGTGCCTAGCAACTCATTCTCTACGCTTTGCAATCGTTTCCCCCTTCTATTAGCTGTGTTTGGAGCTATTTTTGGAAGATAGGAATTTGTGTTCTTGCTGTTTCTTCAGGCTTTATACTTGTTTTGTCAAGGTAATCATCTTAGGACTCTTTTATGATCGTTTTTACAAAGTCCTACGGACGTTTCGTCAAGTTAAGGTCATATGGCGAATCTGCCGATTTAAACTCAATGATGAACTGTTTATAGGTACATATAAGCTGCATATATATAGTGTTTTCGAAGCTTAGGATGTAGGGAACAACGTTTGTGAAGGAACTACAGGCATTCGTACGTTCGTTAGAAAGGTATGTTAAGGCTAAGCTCCGTTATTCATTTTTGCACGAATTCTTGGAAATTCCTAAGACGCCAAATGTGATATTTTACTATTCTATGGCTAGAAAGACCTTCTGTGAAAGGCATTGGGATTGTAGCTGAAGTATTTTTATGATTCTATTAGGTTGATATTCCACTCGTTCGGTTAAATAGGGTATTCGACATCTATATATGTCATTTTGTCGGCTTTCTTATCTATATATATGAATTATTATTCGTCTTTGGGTTGTGTGGTAAAACAAAATAAAAGCATTTAGTATTTACGATCAGTCATTCTTCCTTGTTAAAGTGTATTTTAAAATCTCTAAAGTGACACGTCGATTTCTAAAAATCTCAAATATAAATTCTATGTTTAAACTATTAAAACATTTGATTTTTGAAATACTTTCTTTTACTAATTATCAAGAAATCGGGTATGAGGACTAAGTGAAGCACCTTAAGCTTTTTATGAGCATCTTCAGAGTTAAGTTATTTTTCTAAAAGTCGAGTTATGTTTTCGAGCTTATAAAAAAATATATGAGGTTCCACGAGACAATTGTATGCAATACGAATGTGATTTTGAGATTATGAGAATAAGAGTATCAATTAGCCAATATTGGCTAAGTTCTTGTTATGGCCTATTATGTGCATTCAAAGTTCATATCATACATGGCATATTATGCATGGACTTCGAGCTATAATCGGAGGTAAGGGGCCTGGTTGCCCGAAAGACTATATGTATTGTATAGATGGCCACAGGTTCGCAATATGATACCGGTTAGCTACCGTAAGAGACCGTCATTGCTAGAATTTGGTTGGGTATGTCATGCATTTGCATCAATATATATATATATATATATATATATATATATATATATATATATATATATATATATATATATATATATATATATATATATATATATATATATTCACGACATACGATTACACGAGCATACAATGCATATTTGATTACTATGAGGTCGGATGTCGGCCATGGAGGCTATCAGAGTTTCAGTGTCAGGCGGTATCTCTATTACCTTTGTTTTCATCAGCTATGTATGATTTTACTTTCTGCCTTACATACCAGTACATTTTTATTTGTACTGATGTCCTGTTGCCTGGGGACACTGTATTTTTGTTTCATGCGTGCAGGTCCAGGTAGGGACTCTGATCGACCCTTCCGCTAGGATTTAGGGGTTTAGCTGTGAGTTAGTAAGCTCCACCTCTTCCTGGAGTTGTCATAGGATGGTTACCTTTGTTGTACAATTTGGGTATAGTTAAGGCCTTATCCCAATAGTACTTGCGACACTCTTAGAGGCTATTGTGGACACAGTATTCTGGATTTCTTTTTGCAGCTTTCAGTCTCCAGCCCATAGGCTTGGCATGTATATATATGTGTGTAGACATATATGTCTCAAATCGTGGCCTCGTCGGTTAGCTAGTACTTTATTATTTTGGCTTGTCTACCTTGGTTTATATGGCTTATTGTTATTCAGGTCATGACCTTAATCGTCCAGGCTTAGTATTTCAGATGTTGTGCTGCCCGATCTATTGGGCCCCAGTTTAGTTAGCTAGTATGTTTAGTGACTAACTCAATCGAATACAGTATCGAGTGCCAGTCGTGTCTCCCCTAGTTTGGGTCGTGACATTATACTCACGGGAGAGGACTCAATTGAGATGAAGAATCTAAAGGACCAGTTAGTATCAGAATTCAAAATCAAAAACGAACCTTTGAGGTATTTTTTTGGCATTGAAGTGGCTCGATCGAAGGAGGAAATAATGGTATCTCAAAGAAAATATGTGCTGGATTTGTTAAAAGAAACAGGAATGAGCGGGTGTCGACCAGCAAAAACTCCTCTTAACCCAAACATGAAGCTCGGGAATAAAGAAGGAGATTCGATTGACAAAGGCTAATATCAGAGTTTGATAGGAAAACTTAACTACCTATCGCACACTCGTCCAGATGTAGCTTTTGTAGTAAGCTTGGTTAGTCAGTTTATGCATTCTCCTCAAAAAGAACATCAGGAGTTTGTGTATCGAATTTTGAGGTACTTGAAAAGCTCGACGGGAAAAGGTTGTTTAAGAAAAGTGATAAAAGGAGCATTAAGGCATACAGATGCAGATTGGGCAGGGTCCTATACTGACAGAAGGTCTACTTCTGGGTATTGTATATTTATTTGGGAAAATCTTGTGACATGGAAAAGTAAAAAACAAAGTGTTGTGTCACGAAGCAGTGCTGAAGTGCAGTACAGATCTATGGCTCATGGAATCTATGAGATTATTTGGGTTAAGAAAATGATAGAGGAACTTAGAAGACCTATAGCTTTACTAGTGAAGCTATACTGTGACAATAAAGCTACCATAAGCATTGCCCACAATCCAGTTCAACATGATAGAACAAAACATATTGAGATGGATAGGCATTTCATCAAGGAGAAGCTTGAAAAAGCGTGTGCTTGCCATGTGTGCCAACAGATCAGCAGGCAACGATATTTTTACTAAGGGATTATTTAAACCAAGATTTAAAAGTCTTGTTAGCATGTTAGGCATGTGGGATATCTACATGTCAACTTGAGGGGGAGTGTTGATTTGAAATATCTGATTATGATTGTGTAACCAAATCAAAACAAATCAGATATGTTGATTTATATTGTCTGATCATATAGGATCAAATCATATCAGCTAAGTTAGGAAAGTTTCAGATTTTTAGGGATTAGATTAGATTAGAAATACCCCTTTGTTTGAAATCAAGGAATTATTTCCTTTTTTATTGATTTATTTTCTCCTATAAATTGTGTATTCTTTGACAGAATAATGCATACTATTTCGATACCAAAACTAACAATAACTATTCTCCTATTGAATATGATAAATAGGAAAAATGTATATATGATGCCACTATTGAAGTTTGCAAGGCAGCAGCAAGTTGCATCGAGCTACACTATTATTGAAATTTGCGAGACTTGGAATGCAAGTCAAATGTGCTTAAAATAAATTAGTGGATGAAGTCTACTACAATAACAATGAAGAATACGCCCATGTAGGGACAATGCGTGCAGAAAATGATAGAAATAAGACATTATAAGGGTGGTCTTAACTTGGGGAAGTGCATGGTTAGCTACTAATAACACATGTATTTACTTTTAAGCCACCATTTAAATTGTTTTTAGTCTTTAGCCATTGCTTTAATAAACTTTATCTGCCCGGACGAAAACACCCTTCTGCTCATAAAAGTTCAGGACCAAGTGTCCTTAACTTTTGAACTTGCAACTCTAAGTTCAGAACTTCAGGACTACATGTCCTTAACTTTTGAACTTGGAACTCGAAGTTCAGGACCACCTGTCCTTAAGTTCTGTGCTTGTAAGTCTAAGTTAAGGACTACTTATCCTTAACTTTTGAACTTGTAAGTCTAAGTTCAGGACCTATTGTGCTTAACTTTTGAGCTTGTTAGTCTAAGTTCAGGACCAAGTATCCTTAACTTTTGAACTTGTAACTTTAAGTTCAGTAGCAAGTGTCCTTAACTTTTGAGCTTGTTAGTCTAAGTTCAGGACCTATTGTCTTTAACTTTTGAGCTTGTTAGTCTAAGTTCAGGATCTGTTGTCCTTAAATTTTGAACTTCTTAGCCTAAGTTCAGGACCTATTGTCCTTAACTTTTGAGCTTGTTAGTCTAAGTTCAGGATTTCAGGACTTATTGTCCTTAACTTTTGAGTTTGTTAGTCTAAGTTCAGGATTTCAGGACCTATTGTCCTTAACTTTTGAACTAGTAACTGTAAGTTTAGATATTGTCCTTAACTTTTGAGCTTGTTAGTCTAAGTTCAAGACCAAGTATCCTTAACTTTTGAATTTATAATTCTAAGTTCAGAACTAAGTGTCCTTAATTTTAATTTTAATATCTGATCATCAGAATCAACAGAAGCTCCATCTTTGGACCTTCAAGTTTCAATTAGCGTAAGACCTATAAAACCACCAACATCAGATCAAGGTGTCCTAATTAGGCCAGTAAATCATCATCAGGATCACTACACCGACGTCCGATTCGACTCCGGCTAAGTTGAGGCACTGAAATGGTAAGCTGTCGAGCAAATCTGGTTGGCTATAAAAGAGAAAGTTTATGCCATTTGCAACAAGGATACTAGACTAGTGGCTACTATTACTAAGCATTAAAAATGCTGGATAAAAAGTAAATACCATTTTTAAAAGTAGCTATCCCACACAATTTTTACTCTTAACTTTGGCCTTTGAGGCAGGTCATGATCACTTGATCAATGGGCAAACCTTCAAGGTCAAAAGCTAAATAATTTCTTCCATTAATCTTAAAAATTTTATCATTAGTCGCGTGACTTGCCCTAAAAGTCAAAATTTCGAGAGTAACTTCTTTCAAGGTCATTTGTTTCATTGACTCCAACGTGTGAGGGTCCAAAAATGGTACGATTATGTACGAAATTCAAAAATAGCCAGATTTATAAGTGGTCGTTAAAAAAATAGCCTAGTTTTAAAAATAATCGAAATCTAGCCATTTTTATGTAAAGATAAATCTGAGCAAAAACATTGTTCAAAACTTGAAAAATAAGTCAGTATATTATGCTGCAGTTCCAGCCTAAGTATACTTGAACTCCAGCGTATTATACTGGAGTTCCAGGATAAGTATGATGAAACTTCATCATAATATGATGGAGTTCCAGCATAAGTACACTAGTACTCCAGCATAATAAGCATAATATACTGGAGTTTCAGCAAAGTATACCGGTCCAGTATAATATACTGGAAGTTCATACACAAGTGTTCGAATATCCAGTATATTATACTGGAACTTTCCGTGAGTTGGAGTTCCAGCATAATATGCTGGAAGTTCATACACAGGTGCACCGAACTCCAGTATATTATGCTGGACCAGAATCTGTTGCAACAAAGTAGTGGCTATTTTTCATTAACTTAGTAAACGCTGGCTATTTTTGAATAGTCAATCCGAAAACTGGCTAGACCGTGCTATTTGTACGGTTGTTGTCCATCCGGTTTTTGAAGCCCATACTAATGCAAACCGTTGGTGCAGACTGGAGATATTGCTATGCAATTATTTCGAGGTATGGCCCAGGGAATCAATGAACCCAATATTATTTGGCTTTTGATTACATTATTGGTAACTGCTTAAAAGCATAATGATCTGTTGAAGATTTGACTAACATTTCTTGGTTTCGATCTGAATGTATTAGCATCTACTCTAACTAGTTCTGTAACGTGTGCAGCCGCTTCAGCGGAGCTTGTAAAAGCTTAATTAGTAACCGAGTCTGCCACTGGGTTGGCAGTTTGACCTGTCGAGATGAGTTTCTATATCAGATTTGCTATGATTGTCTAATAATGCTGGAGAGTTAGACATAACGAATTGAACCTAAGCTGCAGATTGAGAATACTAGAATTTGTTAAATATAGCTATCAGCACGCTATCGGCGAGCACCAAATTGTGAATCTTAAAATTTCACCTATTTAGAAGAAAGAGCACTATTACTCTCAATCCAATAGAACTTTTCAGTCAAACAAACAATTCTTGTACATAACATGCAAGTAACAAGTTCTACAAATCATATACACCATGTCATACAAAAATTATTTCTACAATAGTCACAAAGCATCCTCATACAAACGAAAAATGGCTTTTTGGTCATGTAATCTGGAGGAACATGAGGAACGTTCCCCCACATTTAAGTATTTCAACTACACGGAACAAAGAATAACGATTCTCAGCAATCCAGAGAATGGACTTTCTTGTACACGTGTAACCTCAAACTCTAGCGGAACCACTCACTGCTGGATATCCCACAACAACAGCTCAAATATCTTGAATTTCCAGTAGACCGGAAACTCTGGCGTGTGAAGTTACCATGGAGCAAGTTGAGAACGTCTATAAAGGCTTCGCTCTTTCTGGACTTTATTTATTGGTTTGTCAAATGGCTTGCAAGATGCAGGAGCTAATTGCTAATCTTTCCTTTCGAAGAAAAGAATCTGCTGAATCCACGAGATTGCTTTTCAGGTGTTGGGCCCCCAGATGAAGATGAGGAGCTTGACTTAGTAGGCCGGTGTTTTGGATGCTTTGAGCTGATTGGTGATCTCAATGGATTGTTTACTTCAGAGTCTGAAGGACTATACAGGGCATTGTATAGATCCATGGGGGATTCAGAATTTGTCTTCATAGAAGTGGCAGTATCCAACTCATCCATATCAGTATCATGCAAGCTCATACCACTCGTTGTCGGTTCTTCGCTCAGACTCTGTCTCTTTGGACTTCTCTCAATCCATGGAGACCCCATCGACTCTGTCTGAGGACGTAAAGCTTTCAACTGCTTACCAAGAAGAAATATGGTTTCTTGGCACTCTGCAAGCTTCTCGGCTGCTGCTGACAACTCTTTCTCCTGGAGAAAAAAAACAGACCATCATCTTCACATATCGACTATAAGGTGAAAATAGTACAACTTCAAAATGAGAAACTCGCATATACAAGAGTTGAAGGAAAAGCATAGACAAGAAAGAATCATAAAGGCCAACTTTTTGTATTAAAGCAAACTGAACAAAGATTCAATTCAAAAACAGGGCAACTTGAAGATTTACATTGTGAATAATGCTATCAGTGGACAAATATTTTGTAGTCCAAATTCTAGTTTCCTCAGTAAAGTATGATAATGGAGGGGCGAGAAAGATAAGACTCTGGCTAGCAGCTGAAATTAGGATATATTAGATTGTGTTTTATTGGAAGCTTCCACAAAATCAGAGTATAACCAAGAATACAAAGATGTTAAGGCTGACCTCTCGCAAAAATGTCATATCGCAATAGTTCCTAAAAGGTTCCCATTAAAACACCAGCAGCAGTTTTCGTAACACAATGAAAATATTAGATCATAATTTCTACGTATGATGTTCCCAGAATTCTGAAGAGTATGCAACTCAGGAAACATGGGATCCAAATTATGTCCATTAGTAAGGCAATAGCCAATCACTGTTCACACGAAAAATACAAAAAAGAAAATGTTGAAAAATTTTATATTTATTATCTTAAACTTAACATAAATAACATTTCATAATTTAATGAACAGATTTATTATTCAGATACCTTCTTTGCCATGATAATGGTTGCATCAGTAACAATCATGTACTTTAACTAGTATAATTTTGCAATGTGAGTCACTTAAATGTTATAATGTCTTTAACAATTTGGTGGTATGGATATTGAGGCTTATTAATATCAACATATCATGTTCTTTTCACCATCTGCTATATTTAACGTTAGTTTCATTCCGAAAATTGTTTATGCTCTGAAATTCTAAATGCCCATTGGAAAATGAAGTGAACTCAAAGAGAAACCACATGCAAGACAGTTACCTGGTTGGTCTTGGCAACAATGTCAGCAGCTGGACAGCTCTCAATCCTGATTTGAATAGCAAACATAATTCAATAAAGTCAAAGTGATAATCATACACAAAGTGAAGCTAACATTAAACATACAGAAAACTTTGAGTGGAAACCAGGAAAACAAATCCTATAGAATAGTTTTTAATGTAATCAAAGTAAAAATAAAACTTTTATGGGTGATTGATTACAATTTTCATACAATTATTATGCCTCAAGACCTGGATTAGTTGGACAATGATATTTTGATTCAGGAAATAGCACATTCAGCAAATGGACAAATAAGTAGTGGCCAGTTAGGTGATCCAGTCCTACATTCTACAGATAGCTAGCAATACACCAAGGAAAAGCAGAATCACAGTCAGAGGAGAAGAATAAGGGGGTAGAAATTTACTACTAAACATTCTCTGCTAAATGAACACTTACTGATAGTTGGATGTCTCATGATGTTATGTTCTTTTTCCCTTTTCCTTTCAGTGTCCATGTATGAGGTGCAATTGAAAGTTTACATATGCATGATAAAATTCCAAGAGTGTGTCCAGGTATTAAAGATTAGTCTGATCAAGCTCCTATCATAATAAAACTAATGCATTGGAGAAGATGGCAAAAGTCAGAAACTTCAACCTTAACCATCAATATGAAATCAGAAAGTCCAAACTTTTAATTCCAGGCACAATGCGGGGGAAAATAAACCCACTACTAACCTTCGGAGTTGTTCTTCAAGATCCTGGCATCTAGCAAAAGCTCCGTGGTGACTCTTCTTTTCCTCTTGAAGCTCATTATCAAGACATTCTATTTTTTCCTGAAGAAGGTCTACTTCAGTTTGCAACTCCTCCGTACGAGTTTCAAGTGATCTATATGATTCTACCATACATTTGAGCTGAGTTTCAGCCAGACTATTCGACTTTTGAGCAGATATCAATTGTGACTTCACCTCTGCCAGAAGCTGCTCTGTTTCAACCAATTGCAATTTTGTGCTTTCCAGGTTCTCTGTACATTTAGTTAGATCAAGAGCCATGTTATTCTTCTCAAGTTTCAATTGTTCAAACTCTTCCAATGAGCACTTCCACGCAGTTTTTGTTGACTCTGAAGTTGGAACAAGTCTCCCTTCATGAGGAATGTCAGGATCTGAAGAAGAATCAGAGAAACGAGCACAAATATTTGAATATCCCCCTCCTGAGTGTTGAAGACCTTTATTTTCTGGTAAAGCAACCTTGTCTATGCAATCAGAAGTACTCATTTCTGTTTCAGAAGTTTTGTATCCCAGGATATTGAAGTGTAATTCACTCGCGTTACGCAGCACCTGAGAGAGGTCAAGAACAAAATTCACCAAATTCAACCTGCTGCTTACAACCTCAACGTAGGTGGCAGAGAACTCATCCAACTTTTCATTAATTCGAGTTCCATCTGGAGATGCTCCACCGACAGCCTCTGCTTCTTTGCCCAGAAATATAACAAAGTCATGAATCTGAGACATAGCATCTGATAATTCTTTACTAATACTTTGAACAGTCCCATTGCATGATTTACTATCTTGAGAGACATGAATGTCCTTTTCTACATTTGCCCTAGGGTCATCAAGAGAGAGCTGAGATTCACTTGCAGTCTCAGAACTGACTGTAGTCTCGACAATGCTCCTCACCGATTGGGGATGAATAGCATCATGCACCTCCTGAACAATCTGTCTTAGATCCTCTTGAAGTTTTTGCATGTCAGCCTCCTTAGATAGAGATTCCAATACAATTGAAATTCTTGATTGGAGCTTCATGAGAGGGGATGGCTCTGAAGCATGCTTATAGCAAGGAGCTGATGCTTCCTCACTAGAAGATGCTTGATGTTCAGGTGGATCTGTCTCATTATGATTTTTCAGTTGAGAATCATTGCCTGAGGTGACATGAATTAATGTATCAATATTTGCAATTTCACATCTTGCATTGCTGTTATCTGGACTTGAAACAGCTCCATTCATGTCATTAGACAGATTTGCTAATTTCTCCATCTCTAAAAAGTCATCCATTAGCTCCATGTGACTTACACATTCAGATTTATGCGGACTATCAAAGCTCCTTTCCTTCTTAATATTCGAGAGCTCAGACAATAATGTTGTAGCCCAAGACCCCGCACAACTTACATTGTCGTCGTTTCCATCTTCCGACATCGAATTCAAGCTTGGAGGAAGGCTTGCACTTTGACTAAAGGCACCCTCTGTAGGCATTCGAACTGTGGACTTTGGAGGACTTTTATGTTCACCATTTGCACGCACTTGTGCTTCCAAACTTTGAAGCTTGTTGGCAGTCTGTGTGCACATACTCCTGGACGCTTGTAATTCACTGTTTCGCTTTGTCAAAGCTTCTTTCAACATCTTTGTTTCCTCCTCCATTGCAAAAAGACGCTCTGTTAACAGCTCGTTCTCTTTATGGTACTTCTGTATAGTATCAAATGAAAAATCTGGCAAGCTGTATTGTGGACTAGAAGGCTTCGCTGGAAACTTCTTTAACCGACTTTCTCCATAATCCCGGCCTAAACCCTCTACTTCAAGCTTCATCTGGGCCATGGCTGCAGGCCCGGGCAACTTCTTCCGGACAAGACCACGTAGTCTCTGACACTATGCTTCCAGCTTAGCGATTTTCTTTACTCCCTCTAGATGTTGTTTGTTTGCAACTTCTGCAGACCGTACACTCATGTTTTTCTCCTCATTACGAATTTCTTGCTCTTTTGCTGCAATATGGAGTTCATATTTGAGAGAATTTATTTCTTTTTCACATGATTCAATATTGCTCTTCAACAATTCTATTTCTGCTTCAGCTTGGGCTTTTTCTTCACTAATTTTAAAGAGCATATTAGAACGCTCCTGCAAAGACCTTGAAAGTGCTGAATTTTCAGCTGCAGACCTGAGTAATTCTTGGTCCAGGTTAGCTATCTTTGCTTCAAGCTCATGCTTTATCTTGTCAAATTGTTTGGTTTTGTTGAGAACGACATCATGCAGTTTCTGTTCATGTTCTTCTTTCAAGTTTCGTATCTGCCGCATGCACTCTTTCAGTGCACCATCCAAATGCGATGTGCGGTCTTCAGCAGTAAGCTTCAAAAGAGTGACAGATTCCAGGTGATTTTTCAGTGTTGAAGCTTCTGCCTCAGCTTTTTCCCAACCTGTACAAAAGAAATTTATCAATAATGGAATTTGAGGATACTTTGCTTAAAAACTTAAAGCAAGAACAGAGTAAGTCGATAAGGAACATCCAACCTGAAACAGCTTCTTCAGCAACCTTCGCATGTTGTTTCACTAAGTTCTCCTTATTAGTCATTTCTGACTGTGCTGCAGACAACTTATCATTCAATTCCGCTATTTCATCTTCTAAGGTATTCACTTGTTCCTCAAAGGACTTCACTTGATCCTCCATCCCAGTCAAATGCGAATATGACTCAACAGTGATTTGGACATATTTTGGTTTCTTATGGTTATCCTGTTTGCTCTGTAATAAACAAGATAACTCAAAAATGATGCAATAGACCAAGTTAAGCTTTATGAACAAACATTTATTGCAATTCTAATTGATGTATCATTATGAAAATCGATTTAAACAATTACTCGTTTTCTCAGCACCAAGCAGATGTCAATGTAGAGAAGAATTCTCAAATTTTCAAAACTAATAAAACTTAATATTAGTTAAAGGAAAGCATAGAACTAAACATTATATCTAAACCAAAAGTTTTTAGACTTTAGATAGATGGAGTTCTTTGCTATAATCAGCAAAAAGTAACCAGCGAATATTATTGAAGTCCTCTCATCGAATGTTCGCAAATAGTCAAAATATGGAACATATGTGTGCATTCAGTAGAATAAGGGCTTCGGACTACACAGTCTAATAGTTATTATGATCACAAAGGATGGGAAGAAAAGGGACTTCCATGATCAAAGGAGCTAGAAGAGAAATGAACGTGTGTGTGGTGTGTGTGTGGTGTGTATGTGGTGTGTGTGTGTGTCGTCTCCATATTTATATCAATATCAACTAACACACCTGATCACTGTGAGACTCGGTTGATTCTGAAGGATCAGAGGCTAAGGCTATTGTAACGGCTGCAGCTTTCTCAACTGCTGCCTTATCTGATGATTTCTTCTTCCAGGGCCAACTCCGACGATCCATTGAAGACTGTATGCAGAAAGAAGTTGTGACCAAATTTCAGTTAAAGAATTAGATAAGGAAAGAGAAGAAGACAGTCAGAACTTATAAATTCAAAATACTGCGAAAATGCCTAATAACTGAAACTGCCTTGGTTACATCAAACCCGAGAGGTAACTGGTGGCAGATTTTATACGAAATGCTTCAGCAGTGATAAAAACATGACATTGCACATGTACCAGACAAATTTCAAAGCCCAGGAATTCCGAGTTTCCTGAACAAAAAATGATATTTTGCGAAAACCGCCCTCCGAATTGATTGAGTAAACTAAGGAACATTCAGGATGATATCACAAACTCTAGCTCAGAGACACATTAGAAACCTAAAATTTACAAATACCGTGTAAATTTCAGGTTAACTTCATACTCTATTCACTAAGATGGAAAATTCCTTCCTGCGCCCCTAACAAAATTGTTAAATACCAGTGCAGCAGGCAATACCAAAAAGAGACCGGAAAAATTAAGCACTAAGAAAGTAACTGAGAAATGACACTGGAGTGCAGGATTATTATACCACCTCAAAAAGAATACAGCTCCAGTGCAGTTTCGGTGCAGATAAGAGCAGAGGGTAAAAAAGCGATTGTGAGTGATTAATCAAGTCCTTTACAAGCAAATGACTGAAAGAGAATACAAATAATATGAGAATCAGCCACCTGAGAGATCCAAAACAGCTCAAGTCCTAGAGCTTCAAGGACAACTGACTCTGAGGATCAAAGTGGGACATTAATGGAAATTTTTCACATCAAAGGATGAGGGAATTTATTCCACAGCAAAGGCAGTTATACTGCACAAAGCTACCCCAGACAATATAAAAGTAGCCAAAGGGGTAGATAAAGACAACGATGGACCACCAGAAACAATAGAAACTAACATGAATATCACATTATCATATTCTAACAAGATTACTCCCAAATTAAGAATAAATATAACCAAAATCAGTCTTCTCATCATCTGCATTGCTAAAGCATAATACACCCTACTTCTTTTTTATAACATTTTGACTGTTTCTTAAATTAAATAATCACATATTCTTAATGAATAAAATGAAAAGGCTTCAATAATTTTAACCAAATGAATCAGAAAAGAGGTGAAAAGCTCTTTGAGCAAAAAAATTCATCATATTAAAGGAAAATTCATATCATCCCGTCAATCAACATTCAACAAAACCTCAATGCAAAACTAGTCAAGCTCCATTTTATGAATCCGACCACTTCGGTCAAAATTCACTTTGTTAGTTCTATTTTTCCAAATCATACTCTCCGCCTAAAACAAAAGGGACACATTGCAAAACAGGCAAATATCTCTCCCCAGTTGCACCCCAGAAATAACAACAGCAAGAAAGCCTCAATCCAAAACCAGTGGGAATCAGCTATATGAATCCTCAATAATCATTTTGCTGCATTTTAACCACAAAGAAAAAGCAACAACAAAATTATATGCATATATCAAAGCTCGAAAATATTCGGCAATCAAATGCAAAGATGGAAAAATTACAATAAGTTTTGAATCAGAAAATTCTGTACTGGAATTCAAGTAATGAGAAAATGGTTCAGGCACTGACAGGGAATTGAAGGAGAGAAAGAAAGAGGCAGAGGACAACTTCACCAAAAGAAGAGATTCAAATGGGAACAAAACAAATGCTTTGCTTTTGCAACACAAAAAACCAAAGCAAAAATGATAACAAAATGGTGATATTAAAGTCTTCAATGACGCCATCACAGTTGAAAGTAAAATTAACGGAAAATTATCAGAATTCCATGAAAACATACGTACCAAGAACAATGCAGCTTCTGTAACACTGAATACGAAATAGATAGAGAATTTTGCTCTGCTATAATTCAGCTAGGAAAATATAGGATCTAGAAAGTTCTAAATTCAGTTTTAAAAAGAGAAATTCGGTTGTAGAAAGAGAAGTAAGTGGCCGGAGATAGAAAGTGGAGACGGAGGAGTTGGTGACAGAGTGGAGCGTCAGGGGGCGCGGGGGGGGGGGGGGGGGGGGGGGGGGGGAGAGGATGGGAGGAAAGAGGGAGACCGGAATGAATGGGTTTTAAAATTATTCGATTTAGTTGTCACTTATAAGGCAAGATATTAGAGAGTTCCAAACATCTGCATTTCGTTTTTTAATATAAAAAAAATAAAAATTAAATTAAACCAAGACATAAATTCAACTTTTACTATGCTATATCACGTAATTGTTCGTAATAAATCTGAATTGTATACCTTGAAAAAAAAAGACATATAGTAATTTGTTACAACTAATAACTAAACGAATAATGTCAATATAATAATTAATAGATGAAGTTAACTTAAAAAACAAATAACTTTTAGTCTTCACATAGGCAAATTCATGATTTAAATTTAATACTAATTTAATAATTTTAAAAAAATTAAATTTATTGTGATATTAAAATTATGGGTTCAAATCTAATACTTGTTGAAATTTTAGTAGGTTTTACATATAAATTCATACATTGTGTCGAAAGTCATGCATTCAGTTGAACCTGTAGCTGAAAGGGCTACTTCCGCTCGTGAGTTTGTACGCACATATTAAACGTCTAAAAGATTCACAAATTAAATATTTGTGACAAAATAAACTTAAACTCATAAAATTTAAATTCCGAATTCATCTCTAAAAATAAAGCATTAAAACTTTTACAATCTCATATTAAATTGAGATGTAAGTTGAGTTTTGATAATAGATGGAAATTATTTATGTAAAATAGAGTATATGTCATTTGGTGGTATATATGTGAAATAAAATCGTAAATGACAAATATAGCCAGAAAGAAAGAAAGAAAGAAGAAGTTGAGCTAAGGAAGCATATGAAAGCACGCTTGTAGCACAAGCTAAAGTAGGGGGGTGAGCTGTATCCGAGTATATGGACCACCGTCAGTCACTAGTTGAGGTTCTAGTCCACCCACTCCAGCTCATGCTCTGCCTTCTGAAAGATACATACCTATGTGTCTATTACTTTTATCTAACATAACATAACATGCCCATAATTTTATTATAAACTATTCATTTAGACACCAATGCTTGATATCGACCAATTTTTGTATTCTAGTTTTTTAGTTTCCTACTAGATGTACAATACTTATTTTGAGCTCACTAATTTAAATTTATGACGTAACATCTTATATTAGAGGGTAAAGCATTCTCTATTAAAGGCGGTTTCAGATACACAAAGCTCGAACCTAAAATGTTTAGTTAAGAATGAAGGACTAATTATCATTCTACCATCAGGGATGGATCTAGAAGCATGTTAGGATTTATTCTTGCTAATATTAAGCATATCATCCACATAAATTAATAAAATAATAAAATCATCATCTTGTCTCAGCGTGAATAATACTTCAGTCAAATTTCTCACACGAAAATTACGATTACCGCTAAATAGATTGCCACTAAAACTAAACCTATCAAAATGAATCTTTCTTGAACCTCGATCTCACACCACTTGTTATGATTGAAATAATCACGTGTCATGTGGACGTAGGTCAATTGACCAAACCACGTTAAATATTTATGTCTTTTTTGGTATTATTCTATTTTGTTGTCTGATTTATCGTCGTTCGAGATTTACTTTACTAGCTTCCGCATGACACATGATTGTCTCGATCCTAACAAAGCCTACATACAAGTTTTGTCGGGCCTAGTAGATTTATATCCTGTTTGGCCAAGCTGGAGAATTCAGCTTATTTTGAGAAGTGCTTTTTTTAAAAGTGCTTTTGAAAAAAGTACTTTTGGATAGAAGCAGTTTGTGTTTGGCTAATCAGTCTGAAAAACACTTTTGAGAAATAATTTGTGTTTGGCTAAGCTTTTTAGAAGTGTTTTTAAATGTCAAATTACGAATAAGGACATGAATAGATTTACTTAATAATTAATATTATAAGTAAATAAATAATCTTAAAATTTAGCTATTATATTCAATAATTAAAAAAAATCATTTTATTTAAGTAAAATATGAAAATAAAATTAAAAATACTTAATTCTTTTAATATAAGTTAAATATATTAAAAATCCTTCAACAAATATAAAAAGCATTCACCCCTAAAATCACTATATATTAGAAAGTTTTCCTAAAAATAAGAAAAAATATTTATAAATTAATATCCTAAGTATTAGGTTTAAGAGTTATTTTGGTATATACGATATTTTGTTAGGGGTATTTTAGGTAAGAAAAAAAGTTAAAATTGCTTCTCCTTCTACTTTTGGAAAGAAACTACTTTTTTTTTTTCCAAATAAGCTTGGTCAAACACCTCAAGTTATGAAAAAAAGTGCTTTTGGGAAAAAAAAAAAAAAAAAAGTACTTCTGACCTCCCGAGAAGCTTGGCCAAACAGGCTATTAGTCCAAACTCTATATTTGTATTAAGAAATTTAATAAGAATATGTATAAAAATAAATTAAAAAACTAGCTACTAGCACCTAATATTGCAATCCTAAAATTTTAGAACTCATATGGTTCAAGTTTTAGCTCCGTCTTTGTACACCACAACCTTTGATTATAGTTTTGTATTCTAGTTGCGTCTTCATTACCTTGCTAGCTGTAAGGTTAAAAAAGGTTTGTTTTTCTTCAGAAAACACTGAGATTTATCTCGTCTTACATAGCTTCAAAAAAAGGAAAAGAAATTAAAAAACTTAGTGGTCCTTTTCCTTTAATATTAACTTTTTAAGTCGAATTGTGAAAACCATTATAAATGCAGGTTAGTTTGATGGATAAAAAGGCAAGATTAGGACAACTCCAACCTTGCCCCCGTCCCCCGTAATGGGGTCAATTTTAAGGAAAATTGTCCTCCAAACCTTCCCCATTTTTGTTCCCAAAATGGGAGATGAATAGTGTTCTCTCAAATATGGGGGTACACTATTCATCTCCCCCGTTACTATTCATCATTATTTTATTATTATTTTATTATTTAATTTTTTATTTTATCTCTTTATATACACTTAATTATGTTTATGTAATATTTTTATAATATTAATATTATATCTTAACTTTGGTGTATAATTATGATAAATTAATTTTCGTGCATTTATTATTTTTATGTAAAATTATAAGTTAAATTTATTATAAGTTATAATTGTACAAAAATATATAATTATCTCAAAAAATGAATGGTGCAAATATAAAATATTAGATGTTGCTAAAACTGAAAGGTGCGAATATAAAATATTGGATGTTGGTAAAATTGAAAAGTGAAGATTGAAAAGACATTAAATGAAAATTCATTAAAATTAGAAAGACATGACAATTGAAAATGCATTAAATTAAAATTCATAAAAACTGAAACTACGGTAAACAACATAATAACTTAGTAGGGACCTATGTCGTTTCCAGATACACCAAAAT
>MU765201.1:26844-47576 GCA_026770625.1 Nicotiana glauca
ATTCCATCACAGACAAATAAAGTAATAGGTTCACATAAATTAGAACATGACGATATTTGGCGGAGCTCGAAATTTAAAACTGAAAGATATTTTTCTGAAATTTATGATATATATATATATATATATATATATTAAGAATAAAATAAAATAAAAATTTAAAATTACTAAATATAAAAAAAATATTATTTTTATAGTACTGACTAGGAAAATATCATATAAAGTGAGGCTGAAATAGTATTTATTAGGACTTCAATAGAAAAAGTTAGGCACTTGACACTTCCCCTTTTTTCCGTTTGCATGAATTCATGATTTTAATAAATAAATAAAAAAGAATTTTTACTGATAAATGCTGAATGTATAATTTCACACATTTTACATTGTATTAGTTAAAATAACGACCACGCACATGACTGTAATTTGATTATTACATTCACAATCCTTCATTATTTGTACAAAGTCAAAAAGTAAATCAAGAACGCTCCTCGCCTTTTGACCTTTTCACTTTGTATTTCCACCTGGAGGTGGTTGGTCCAAGTACATAAAAAAATAATTCTTTTTTGTAACCCAATAACTCAATTATAAGAGTCATAAATTAATTATTATCGAACATAAGTATTTATTTACTTAGGACATCTCCAACCCTCCCCATTTCTATATATTGGGGGCATTTTTTACCATAATGGAGCTCCAATGATCTCCCATTTTTGCCCCCAAAATGGGGATGAATAGTGTTACTCCAAATATGGAGTGAGACTATTCATCTCTTCCATTACTATTCATACTTATTTTATTATTATTTTTATTATTTAACTCTTCTAGTTTATCTCTTTATATATATCTAATTATGTTTATGTAATATCTTTATAATATTGATTTTACATTTTAACTTTGACATATAATTTTGATAAATTAATCTTTGTGCATTTGTTATTTTTATGTAAAATTATAAGCTAATTATATTATAAGTTATAATTGTATAAAAAATATATAATCATCTCAAAAAATGAAATGGTGCAAATATAAAATATTAGATGTTGCTAAAATTGAAAGATGCGAATATAAAATATTAGATGTTGCTAAAACTAAAAAGTAAAAATTAAAAATACATGAAAATGAAAATACATTAAATAAAAATACATAAAAACTGAAACTACGCTATAGCATTATAACTTAGTAGGGAGGTATGTCGTTTCTAGATACACCAAAATCATTATAGTTCCGTTAATATATATTCTATAATATATGCTTACAAATAATATTATTTAAAAATTTATGGTATAAAATAATTGTATATTAAATTATATGTGATGAATATGTAAAAAGAAAAAGGAGATTTTCTTTAATAGAAATAAAAGATAATAATATAATATTAAAGAAAGAGAAGAATATAAAATAAAATATTCTTTTTTGAGTAAAAATTGGAATAATGGTTTGAATAATTTTATTCAATTTCGTAGTTTACTATATTTTGGAGGAGAAAATGAAGGCCATGGTTGAAGATGGCCTTAGTGTAAATATTAATGAGTCGTTTGGTATGAGGTATAAGTAGATATAGTGCTGGTATAAAATTTTAATATCAACTTAATACTTTGTTTGGTTAGCAAATCTTGTATAAGTTATTCCGGGATTAAAATTAGTACCGAGATAACTTATACCTTGTAGGGAGTGGGGTAATTAGTGTTAGAATAACGTATACATTCTTCTTAGAAATTATGTAATTGTCATTTTTAATACAACATACCAGATAGTGGATAAAAGATAATACCAGTATAACTAATCCCAACATAACTTATCTTAGCATCACTTATCAGTTATCCCAGCATAAGCCGTATTCAAACCAAACGACCCGTAAGGTGATTAATTATTTCAAGATGGGAGCTCCAAAACTATTGAAATATTTCTGTTTTCTGTGAAAAGATTAAAGGAACAGAGTTTCATATAAAATATTATTGGTGAATAATTTTATTTTTCTCGAACGCTATGTCTAGTAAAATATTGTCATAGTATATAATTAACCGATGATGCGACATTTCCACTCTTTTATGCGAGGAAGTATAAGTATCTGCGAAACAATTGGCATGGGCCCCACGTAGATTGCTTGTCGTCTTAATCACCGAACATAAATTTCGGTGACACGTGTCACATGTATAGACAGGCTTCCACATAAGCCAAGCTGCGCCTTATCAGCATTTGTCGGCAGAGTATAACTGGAGCAGACCAATTCCCCTGTTGTAAGGGAAACTGAAACCCTCCTATGTATAGCAAATTCCTGTTTTTTTGTAAAATGGTACTATTTTGATTTATAGCTGCCACTAATAAATAATTTAAGGATTTACGAGTTTTAATGCGAGAAATTTAAAAATAGCCAGATTTACCACTAGTCGTTAAAAAATAGCCAAGTTTCAAAAGTCATTCAAATTTAGCCACTTTAAATTTGAGCGAAAACACTGTTCAAAATCCGAAAAAATACGCCCGCAAATTTTACGGGAGTTCCAGCATAAGTATGTTTGAACTCCCGTAAATTTTACGGGAGTTCCAGGATAACTATGCTGGAACTCCCATAAATTTTACGGGAGTTCCAGCAAGTATAATTGTCCAATATAATATAATGGAGTTTGGAGCACCGGTGCTCCAGTCTCCCGCAAGTTTTACAGGAGTTAGCAAAGTATACTGGTCCAGCATAATATGCTGGAGTTCGTACACAAATGCACCAGAACTCCTGTATATTATACTGGACCGATCCCTGTTGCAGCAAAATTATAGCTATTTTTTATTGACTTGGTAAACGCTGGCTATTTTTCATTGACCAGTGTAAAAACTGACTATACCATGATATTTTTCCTAAACTGTGATGTGTGAACTATAAGTAATTTATTTAATAAACTTCAAACATAACGTGAGGATCATAGCATTTCTCTCATGGGTACAAGTGAATTTAGGATTTAGAGTTAGTAGATTTAAAAATTGGGTGTGATTGTACGTATAATATGTATACATTTAAACTTTTACACATATATAACTTTTACATTGGTAGAAAAGACACAAGAGATTGATAAATAAAACAAATAAATTTTTTATAGGATCGTGTTCTTATATCTAAATATAATTATCTATACGAGATCATTTCTTCTGATAATTCACTTGTCAAAATGTTACCATTAAAAGTACATTGTTACGAGTATATAGATTCTATAGAATTTTGATTGAGATTAAATCCAGTTGGCTCTTCTTTCTTTTTATTAATTTTAATTAATTATGGTAAAACATACTCCAAATTACATGAACCTACTAACATGTGGTATTGATGAGAGATTGTATAGAGCAACAAATTAGGTTGTAAAATGTACTCACATTATCATGAAATGTTGATGGAATTAAGATATATCATAGGGTGCATTTATCAACTTAAATTATGGAGTATATTAATTTTCGATTAAAAATTACAATTTCTTTTGTTAATAACTTCAAGCTACTTCTGGAAATTTGGACCTAGCAACTTTATTGTTCAACTGCTTCCACCTTAGTTTCTTTTGAGAACAAGTAATCATTCTTAGAAAGTTTTTTCCTCAAAAATATGTTTCTTTTATTTTGTTGGCGAGCGAAAAATATTTTTGATAAAGATCATTTAATAGGGTAGTGATTTCATGAAACTTTTGAGTATTAAAAATTACAATAATGTTTACGTGTTAGTTGTAGCAATGATATAAAGTTAAAGATGGTATAATTGTAAAAAAAAATGACTTTCACTAATAAGTAAGAGAGGCCAATTTTCACTTTTGGTGAAAAATATATTTCTTGGAAAGTTGTTGGCTCAAGTGAAGGTTAGTTTTGAAGCTTGACAAAGGAAGCTCAAACATGAACTAGGTCCATCCTTGTGGTGCATAGAAACGGGCAGATTCGAGCATATGGGATGCACGTGAAGGAGATAAGCCTAACTTGGTATAATTGATATCTCCTGATCGAAAATGTTGCATAATTGATAAGGAGAAGGACTCCTTACTCAAAGATGTGAGCACGTGATTTTTGTCTCACATGAATTACTCCCACAAAAATCAAAACAAAAAATGTTTTGTTTTATTATGTGTAATTTTGTAAATTTTCGTGGAATTTTCTGTCATTATTTGCATTTGTCCTTGCATGTTTATTTGATTAAATTAATGGAAAAATACAAAAATAAGTTGCATTTTTCATTTAGGATTTCATTTTATAATTAGTATTAATTAAGTAAGTTGTTATTTTACAAAAATGAAAAGAAAATCATAAAAATATGTATTTTTGCATTTTTTTTAGTGTTATAAGTCAAAGTTGTATGATTTGATATTTAATTACTTGTGATAATTATTATCTAAAGTTAATTAGTATTTTTAAGTTAATTAGGGTTTATAATTTAATTTAGGAGTATTAGTATTAATTTTGAAAAATAATTAGAAAATAAAAAAAGGGAAATAAGGAAGAGATTTCGGAATTGGACCAACCCCATAATTCTTGAGAAGGCCCAAACCAAAACACAACCAAATTACCCATTTCAAACCAGCCCAGACCTGCCCAACCCAGTCCGCCCTACTAAATCCAAACGGCGTCGTTTGGGAGCGTATTAATCAGGACCGTTGATCTCATTCGATCGAATGGTCCAGTCCGTCTCCAGCATCACCAAAACGACGTCGTTTCAAGTTTGTTAATTTGAGCCGTTAAAACTTAATCATCCACCGGCCTAAAACACGCCTCATGACCCGTTACCCAGCCCCGACCTGTTCCATCAGAGATCGATCCGGTCTCAAGAGTGTCTAAACGACACCGTTTTATTTAGTGGATTGATCCAAGCCGTTGATCTTATCCGATCGAACGGCCTGGATTCAATCCCTATGCCCCTATATAAGTTCCTAACACTACCCCGCCCCCCTTAGAACCCCCCCTCTTTTCGTCTCTCTCAAACCCTCAGAGACCAGCCCCATCCTCCGCCTTACACCGCCCCACTCCGCCCACCGAAAATCGCCTCACAGCGGTTCTGGTGGTCCAAACGACCTCATCTTTACACCACAACATCTCTTCACCCTCCTCTTTCCAAATCCCTAAGCCTTTTCCCACAAATCCCCGTCAAAATCTTTGAATATTGAATCGAAGATTTCGTTCAAAACCCTAGGTCATCGGAACCCACCCAGAATAACACCATAGGTTCCCCTTTGCCTCCTCTTCCTCAATCTGTGCTTCACTCCCTTCGAATCTGTTCAGAACCCCTCGAATATCCATTTGAAGGAATAAACCCTAGCGCCGTCGCAAAATTCCCCGGTGGCGGCGCCATCTCCAACCGGTCCCAAATTATCATCTCACAACCACCTTGACCCCCTCTTCCTAAAACCATGAAGACCTGCCTTTGAATCAAATCAGGATGGGTCGAATTTTAAATTTAGGGTTCGGGCCCTAAACCCTCAAGAGTCCAGTCATTTAAGCTAATTTTTGACTTTGACTATGTGTTCTTGATAAGAACACACAGTTAAAGTCAAGATTTGGCTTAAAACAAAAGGTCTGAAGGTCCCCTGCATTCTTCATTGTCGGTAAGTCCTTTGTATCATTTTCATCATTTTATTTTTATTTTTCAGTCTATTCTTCTTTTTCTTTTTCTTTTTTGTGATTAGGCATAACTTAGTTAGGATGTGAACTAGGCTTTAGTAATTAATTATTAATTGTTAGTTCGATTTTAATCCCTATCTTTTGAATGTTGTTAGTCAAGCTTATGAATAAATTTCGAATCTCTTGAATGTTACTCGTTTATGATTTTGGTAAAAATGCTGGATTTGAATTAGGTTTGAGAATCCCTGATTTTAATTTCAATTAATTAGTCTGGTTTGGATTTGAATTGGTAAATTGGACCCAGGTTCTGCCCAGACTCATGAGTTCTGAATTGGGTCATTTTGACCCATTTTTTGATTTCAAACAGGAGTGTTCAGGAGGGTAAATTGGGTAGTTTAACCTTAGGTAATTAACTAGGATTTTAACGGGTAATTAGCAGAAGCTTAGGAGTCAATCTAGATAGTATATAATACAAAAAATAATTGAAGTAGTGGAAACTGCACTAATGCTGATTTTAAGGACTGAAATATGCACTACTGATTTTAATAATAACACTAAGATAGGTGGGCAATTAAAGAAGTGAAAAATATAATTGGTAGTGGTAAATGCACTAATTTGAGTGCTGATAAATAAGCTGGAAATCAGATAAAAAGGGAGATAGATTCTGAAAATGAGACAGAGCAAAAAACAGAGAAACACTCTAGAAAAATAGGTTTTTCACATCCTAAAAATTGAATAGACACCCACTGAACACATTCTGAAAAGCTGAAAGTTTAAGAAAGAACACACAGGAATACACTGGAGAATATATAGAAAGGGAGAAAAATCTCGATTGAGAGCTTAGGAGAACACACATTGAAAAGCTAAAAAGCTGCTGTTCTATTGAGATTCTGGGCTTTAATTTCAACTTGTATTGGTTGTTTGCACCTGAAGTTTTTATGAGTGTCTTGGAACCAATTTCCAGCTCGTTTGGGTCTGTTCAAATTGTTTTGCAGTTAGTTTATTGGTTTATTTGGGTTTCAAACACTTCCTAGTTTGGTTTCGAGTTAAATTTGGCCTGTTTAAGTCAATTTTTGGGGCTGTCTATTGGCTGTTTTCATTGCTGGGATTCTAGACTTGGCTGTGGTTTTCCTGTTGGTTTGTTGAACTACTATTTGATCCTGCTAACTGCTTGTTACTGCTGCTGATGCTTCTTCCTGTTGTTGTGATTTAAATACCAGGTACATATCTTGAATCTCACTGTCATGTAGATCTTCAGCTGAAAAATGAAATAAAGTGGAAGCACAATTTTGTTGAAGTTTCCAATTGATCCAATGTGTTCATCATAGTAGATTGTGATAATGTGGACTGTATTAGACTGTTTAGATCTCTATAAGACTGTATTTCAGCTAGATTTCACTTAGCTTTGAATGTTAGTTAAAATTTTCATCTCGAATGCTTGAATTCTGTAATTAAAACTGACTTTATTGGACTGTGGTGATTAGATTGTTTAGATTTCCTTAGTTGCCTTAACAAGTTGTCTATGGCATTTGTTTGGTGTGGTACTATGGTGTAATTCAAATAGAGTTTTGTACCCTGATAATAGATGCCTTAACAATAATTCTGTAATTAAATTTTAATAGCAGTATTCTTTAGTACACAGATCCAATTGAATCATGAGTAGTTAGATGATTGTCATAGCATAGTTACTTCGAGTCATTTAGCTGTTGTAGGCGTCCATTGTTAAAGCCAGACAGCTTCCAATTCTGAAAGTAGTCGTTTGCTCCATATCTCATAAGTTTAAAAACGGATATTACAAGCACGTGAGTCAAACTTAATAACTATCAGAATTTCGATCAAGTGTTGATGTCCCTAGTCGAGTGTAAATTGACATGCAAATAGAGTTCATTTTGGTTTAACGCTAAATACGGATGAGTTGGTAAACCAGAAACTATCGGGATCCTGGGTATCCTGATATTAATTTCGCTAGGGTTCATGTCATTTGGGCTATGAAGTTGGGCCCATCGCCTGGTTCGGTCAGTCCTAGGAGGAGTATGTTCACCATTGGGCTACTGCTGAAGCCCATTTCCAGAAGTCACATTCATTTTGGAATTAATACCGAAGCCCAAAGGCTTTAAGGGTCTAATGTATAATTTGAAATAATATAAATTTGGGCTTTCGAGTTAGGTAGCGGGTTCAAATTAAAAGGTTTTCCCCTTTTTTTTTGAATCCGGACTTGAACTTGAGGCCCAGATTTACAATATTAATCAACTAGGCCCTTTTTAGACAAATTCAATAGAAAAAATAATAGTTTGCTTTAAGTTGGCCTTTAAATAATAAAATGAGGTGAGTTGCGCCAAATGAAACCCATAAATTGTGTGGCCCTCTTTAAATGTTTATATTAAAATACTTAGAATTCGGGACGTGCCATTTAGCGAATTTTCATGGCCTTCCGCAAAGTTAATAACACGTTAGTCGCTTTAGGCGCGTTTTTAAATAATTTTACCTTCCTAAATTCGGGTGTGCATTTCATGCGATCCATATCCAAATCCCAAAACGTTGAATAAAGTGTGTCGAGGATCCGGGTGCATTTCATATGACGTGATCCAAAGACATATTTTAGACGACGTTAAATCTTCTTTTAAAAATTAATAAAAGCAGTTAAAAGGTAAAATGCACATAGGTTTGAACATGTTCTAAAATCAGATAATTGTGCTAAATATAGCAGTTGAGCGACCGTGCTAGAACCACGGAACTTGAGAATGCCTGATACCTTCTCTCCGGTTAACAGAATTCCTTACTCGAATTTCTGGTTCGAGACTGTTAAATAGAGTCAAACCTTTTTCTCGATTCAGGATTCAAACCGGTGACTTGGGACACCATAAATATCCCAAGTGGCGACTCTGAATCTCTTAATAAAATGAATCCCATTTCGATTGTCCTTTAATTGGAAAAACTCCCTCTATTATACCCTTAACGGGGTGTAGTAGCGAAAAAAGAGGTGTGACAAAAGATAACACTGTCCAAAATAGGGAAGGAGTTAGAAGCTGAGATCAACTAGAACTCTTCTACCATAGAAGAGTAGCATTAGAACTTTAGTTATTTCTTCATCTACTAACTCTATATATTGCAGGATGTTTTCAATTTACAGATAATGCGCAAACGCAAAAGTTAAACGGGAATTGAGAGCAAAGTAGGAAGGAATTTTGCAAGCAGTTCGTGTGTGATTCAAGTGTGCAAAACTGAAGCTACATGAACCAGATAGAAGAACCATTCCAAGTGTCTGTCTTTTATTATAGTTCAATTGTAGTAGATGTTTTCATATGGTACCTTTCATCTTTATCTAGAGGCAATTGTAATAGGTACTCAAAGTATTCAAGTTAGAGTTAACTTGAAGTTGTGGGAACAGTTAGAGGTTGTTTGCTGCAACGGGATTAGAGTTAGTCCTAGCTATACAAATGTATTTTGTAAATGCAGTTTTTGGCTCAGTGATTTAGTGGAGAATTTGGAAAAATCCTACTGGGACGTGGTTTTTTTTCACCTTTTGAGCCAGGTATTTTCTACGTAAAATATTTTTGTTCTTTACTTTCCCCATTTACTATTTTAGCAATAGTAGGTTAAGGAACACTTAGAAGAATCGGTCCTTCTTCAATCAGTTTAAGCAAAAAATTGGACACCACACAAATCACCCCCCTTTTGTGTGGTATAAAAGTATAAAATATCAAAAGCTCATTTCAATAATCAAATATCAAAAACTACTTTATTTTTTAACAAGTATTTTTCGAATTTCCATCAAACCAAACACTTAGAGGGCGTTTGGACATAAGAATTATAAAATTCCAAAAAAAAAAGTAAAAAAAAAATCAAGTGAAAATGGTATTTGAAAATTAGAGTTGTGTTTAGACATGAATATAATTTTGGGTTAATACAGAGAACAAATGTGATGAAGATGGAACAATTACAAGGAACAATGCAGTAAGACTCGGATAAGACCTTTGCTCCAGTTGCAAGGTTGGAAGCAATAGGACTCCTCATAGCCTTTGTTGCTTGCATGGAATTAACTCTTCACCAGATGGACATCAAGAGTTCCTTCCTCAATGACTATTTCAAGGAAGAAGTGTTTGTCAAGAAATCTCTAGGGTTTGAAAGCAAGGAGTGCCCTAATCATGTGTACAAACTTGACAAGGCACTCTATGGGCTCAAGCAGGCTCCTAGAGCATCATATGAAAGATTATCAAAATTCCTTCTTGAGCATGGCTACAAGAGAGGTAAAATCGAAAATAATTTATTCTTGAAGGAAAAAGGTAAAAAGTTTCTTGTAGTGAAGATATATGTTGATGACATAATCTTTGGAGCAACTACTGATAAACTAAGTAAGGAATTCGCTAAACTAATGGGGAATGAATTTGAAATGAGCATGATGGGTGAGCTTAATTTATTTTTAGGCTTACAAATTAAACAAAACTCAAATGGAACTATGATCCATCAGCAGAAATATGTTGTTTAAAATGTTTAAAATGAAAGAATCAAAAGAAATCGATACTCCTATAACAATAGCCACGAAATTGTATATAGATGAACCCGGTTCATCTGTTGATTAGAAGTTGTATAGAGGAATTATTGGTTCTCTTTTTTGTCTCACAGCTAGCAGACCTGACATTGTTTTCAGTGTAGGTCTCTGTGCTCAATTTCAGGCAAATCCAAAGAAGTCTGATATCAAGAGAATATTGAGATACTTGAAAAGCACCATTGACCTTTGTATTTGGTATACAAAAGATAGTAATTTTAACCTAGTGGGATATGCTGACGCTGATTATGCAGGTTTCCTTGTGGACAGGAAAAGTACCTCAGGTATGATACACTTTTTTGGTTCATGTCTTGTGTCATGGGCTACCAGAAAGTAAAATTCAGTGGCCTTATCTACTGCTGAGGCAGAGTATATTGTTGTTACTTCATGTTGTGCTCAATTGGAGTGGATCAAACGACAATAATTAGACTTTGGAATTGATGTTAGTTGTATCCCTATATTTTGTGATAACACTAATGCCATTAGTATGACAAAGAACCCAGTTCGTCACAAAATAACTAAGCACATAGATGTTAGACACTATATTTTAAGGGAGAACTATGGAAAAGGCTTGATCACAGTGGAGATTTGTGCTACTGACAAATAAATTGCTGACATCTTCACAAAAGCCTTAAGCATAGATCACTTTGAGAGGAACATGTTGGAGTTTGAAATGATTAAGATCACCTAAAATGACCAGTTCAAGGTTAAATAGAAAAAAAGTGGAAAAAAGTTGAATAATGAAAAGAAAAAAATTGGTTAGAAAATCTGTAAAATATGTATATAAATTTGACTATTTTTTGCTCAATCTCATACTTTCAATAGTATACTCTTGTGCCATGTATTAAAATAACTCATTAATCTCTAATGAGATTTTCTATATTTTGGCAAATTTAGACTTACACAAGAGATTATCAGTGAAGAACCTCGTTTATCAAGATAACACGGTATATTTTTTACAATCTGCATAATTTGAAATAATAATATTTGAATCCCGAGCAGAGTCCAACCTAAGTTTAAATTTCTCTTAAACTTATCCAATTAATTTGAACCAGTTCCATTCAAAAAAATCCTAACCAAATTAAATCACCCAGATTTTAGGTAGGACTCCATCGTCTATTCAAAACTGACATTTCAGTTCGATTAGACTTCGAAAAGAACGATGAGCCTGCCGTAACCATTAATTACCCACTCTCTTTAAAATTATCATCATTATCTATGCCTTCTCTTCATAATTCTCAAACCGTTGAAAATACTTTCCATCATCTCTCATCCTCCAAAATTCAATTTACCTTTCTTCTTTCTTCCAAGAACCAATTACAAAATGACTAACCCCTTTGATGACCCTGTTACTCCCCCACCATGATCCTCTTCTTCAACCACTCCTCAGCCTAAGAAAAGAAGATTAAAGATGCTTGCTCTTAAGAAAGTAGCTGGGAGGGAATTATCAAAGAAATTAGATGCACAATTGAAAGCTAGCCAAGCCCAAGAACCCCAGAATTCTGACGAATCCTTCAAGTCTGCTACTGAGGGGGAAAAAATTGGGTCTTCTGATACTAAACAAGTAAACTATGGCCAAGATACTACTACTGAGGTCATTTCTGAGTTGGCTGAAAGTCTGGAGAATAGGTTTATTTTGGTTGGATCCGTGGTGGATGTAGAAACTTCTATGTCCAAAAAGAGAGGTGGTAAAAATAAAAAGGAAAAAGAAAAAAAAGAGAGGGGGTGTTCGAAGTTTAGAAAGGGGAATGGGTAAAAGAGTGATTGATTCTTCACCCATTTTTTATAAAGGTAAAATGACTATTTGTGGAGCAGAATCAGATAAAGTGGAGGGAAATGTCAAGAAAACAAGCGGAAGTGGGTCTGGCGAAGCCGCAGAAGGGCTGATTAACCTTGAACAAAAAGTAGATGAACCTGGTTCATCAGTTGAAGAAACTCTCGCAGGCCTATTGAAGAAAGTAGGTGACAGCTACAATCCCAAGAAGAAGATAACTTCCAAGGCTAAGAATACTGCTAGGGCTAACAAGAAAAGGAAGGTTGTCCCTTCTGACACTATTGAAATTCCTCCCACAAGAGGAAGAGACACAATAAGTCAGTTGAAGCAGAATGAGGAAGAGCTGCAAAAAGACTTAGAAGAAAGGAAAACGAAAACGATGGACAAAGGGAAGAAGAAGGTGGGAGAGCCTATTGAGGCTATTGATGTGGATGAGATGGACCTGGTCTATCAAGATGAAGATGTGATTATTAAGTGGAAGTTCAGATTTCCAAGCCCAAGAAAGCTAAGACTTCCACTAAGAAGTCTACTCCTATATCAAAGCCTGTTGAACCATCCACCCAGGCAAAAAGGACCAGGTTTGCAGTAAAAACCAAACAAGTAAAAATTGATGAAGAAGAGGGATGAAATGGTGAAGAGGAAGATGAATCATACAGTGAAAAGGACAAGATGACCAAGTTTGACAAAAGAACTATTCTGAAGGGTAGACTCCTCAAGAATTTAGAGGATGAAGGAATGGTATTGTTATCGGAGAAATTGGAATTGCAAGGCTGGAAGGACATGGTCCTTCGGATGTATGGCAAGTTGGCCAGGAGTGAAGTTTTTGAATTTATGGCAAATGGTGCAGTGAAGGATGAACGGGTTGCTAGCTTGGTGAAAGGGGTGAAAATCTCTTTCAATGTGAAGGAGTTGGGTGAAATTCAAGGTGTAACTACTGAGGGGTACAATGACTACACAAAGCTTAAGCCTAGAAAACCTTCCTATTGCCTTTGCCATTACCAGAAAGTTCAGTGACAATGAGGAGGAACTGGAGCCCAGGGTTGTGTACAAGAGTGAGATGAAGCCATCCCACAAAGTGCTGTTCGAATTTATCATCAAATGCATTCTGCCAGGGTAGGAAAGGAAGTACATTGCAAACTTCATGGACTTGGTACTGATGGAGTATTTGGATAGTGAAAAGCAAATTAATTGGCCAGTTATCAATGGCACCAAGTCTCATGCCATTCCCTATGGATTCATTCTCACAGTTGTGCTTGCACATTTTAAGGTGCCTCTGAATAAGTGGGAAGTGGCTACAAGCAAAGATCACTTTGGGTCTTGTGACTATGAGGTCCATGTCACTCCTAATTAACCTGGTTCATCCAAGAAGGCACCAGTCAATAGCATAGTCAGAGCCTTGGTGTAGGAGAGTGGGGCAAAGGATGCTGAGATAGCAAGGCTGAAGATACGGTTGGCTGAGGTAGAGTTTGAGAAAGATGCTCTCAGAACTGAACTAGCAAGGAAAAAGGAGAAGAATGATGGAATTCTTCAAGACATGGTGAAACTTCTCCAAGAAAAAAAACCAAGCCCCTAGTTCTTCCAAGCCTTAAGCCTTCTAGCCTAGTGTAGATCAACCAGTGACCCAGTTCGGGACATTTTGTTTCTTTTGTTCATGTTTTCAGTATCTTAATTTGTTATATGCTTTATGGTAGAATCTTATCAATTATCAATAAAATTCACTGTTTTGCTCTTACCATTTGTATATATTTCTTTGATGGTTGAAATTATTAGCTTGATTTATGATGATTAATCCATGTTTGCATTTGAAGTAGCCCAAGTGTCCATGAGTAAGTTTAAAATTTGGTTATCTCATATTTTTTTATGCAACTTTTTGATGATGCCAAAAGGGGAAAAATGTTGTGCTTTATACTTTGAATAGTATTTTTTATAACCTAATGAACCTGGCCCTTGATGATAAGTGATAAGACGGAAAAATATTTCTAATATTGTGTTGATGTTGAGCTAAGTTGAAACAGGGCCTAAGCTAATGAAAAAGCACAGAATTTGTCATCATCAAAAAGGGGGAATTTGTTGGCCCAAGTGAAGGTTAGTTTTGAAGATTGACAAAGCAAGCTCATGCATGAACCAGGTCTATCCTTTGTGGTGCATAGAAACGGGCACTTCGAGCATATTAGATGCATGTGAAGGAGATAAGGTTCACTTGGTATAATTGATATCTCCTGATAAAAAAGGTTGCATAAGTGATAAGGAGAAGAGCTCCTTGCTCAAAGAGAACACTGTCCAAGATAGGGAAAGAGTTAGAAGCTGAGATTAACTAGAACTCTTCCACCAAAGAAGAGTAGCATTAGAACTCTAGTTATTTTTTTATCTATTAACTCTATATATTGCAGGATGTTCTCACTTTACAGGCAATACACAAACGCAGAAGTTAAACATGAATTGAGAGCAAAATAGCAAGGCATTTTGCAAGCAGTTCGCGTGTAATTCAAGTGTGCAAACCTGAAGCTACATGAACCAAGTGAGTATTTTCATATTGTACCTTTCAGCTTTATCTTGAGGCAATTGTAATAGGTACTATGAGTATTCAAGTTAGAGTTAACTTGAAGTTGTCGCAACAGTTAGATGTTGGGATTAGAGTTAGTCCTAGATTTACAAAAGTGTTTTGTAAATGCAGTTTTTGGCTCATTGATTTAGTGGAGACTTTGGAAAAATCCTACTGGGAAGTAGGTCGTGGTTGTTTTCCACCTTTTGAGCCAGGTATTTTTCATGTAAAATACTTGTGTTCTTTATTTTCCGTATTTACTATTTCAGCAATAGTAGGATAAATAACACTTCTAAGAATCAGGTCCTTCCATAATCAGTTTAAGCGAAAAATTGAACATCACACAAATCAAACCCCCTCTTGTGTAGTATTGAAGTATAAAATATCAAAAGTGCATTTCGATAATCAAATATCAGAAAATATTTTATTTTTTAACAATTTTTTTTCAAAATTTTTTCCATCAAACCAAACACTTAGTGGGCGTTTGGACATAAGAACTATAAAATTCAAAAAAAAAAAGTGAAAGAAATTTTCAAGTGAAAACGGTATTTGAAAATTAGAGTTGTGTTTGGACTTGAATATAATTTTGGGTTGTTTTTGAAGTTTTGTGAGTAATCTTAGTGAATTTTGAAAAATAACTTTTTGGAGTTTATTTTCGAAAAATTCCGAAACGCATTTTCAAGTGAAAATTGGAAAATTTATGAACAAACACTGATTTTCGAAAAAAAATAAAAAAATTTTGGAAAAAATTTCTTATGTCCAAGCGGGCTCTTAGCTCCTTCAAAAGATAAGCCTTTGTTAAAATTATGTTGGAAGTTTTTTCAAAGTGTTCTTGTAAAGTGATGACATTTTAATTACTACATATTTTTCTGTTAGCTCATTTGTTATCATGTCAAATTAATGTACTGTCATTGTTAAGTTCTGGAAAGTTTTTTAACCTCTATACATAATATTTATACCTTTTGTTTCAGAAAAAAGTATCAATATCAATAAGGTAAGACATAAGTCATTAATTGTCGTAGAGAAAGTTGGTGCAACAATATTCGAAACAGAAAAGATGGCTTCCTGGAGAGAACAAGGCAACAAATTAGTAGGATATAAAAGATTAATGCCATAGACATAGACTTTATGCTAATTAGAGACTAGATATCTCAACTGAAAGAACAAGCAAGCAACTCCATTTGAATGAATTTTGTGTATATAAAATAGCAGACACTGAACTTATCGTTTCATAATAAGCCCTAGCTTTCTTGAGGTAAGGTGCAGTCACGTCTTTCAATCACCTACCCTAAAATTGGACAAGCTCAATTCCATCAAAGTACACATTGTCTCTCCAATAGGTAAAAAATTTACCCACGCTGAGTAGGCGTTTTGACATAAAAATTATAATTTTTGAAGAAAAATTAGTATTTTGAGTTAAGTTAAAAAATAATATATGGAATTTAAAATTATGTTTGGATATGTATTTTACTTAATAAATATTACAGTCTTGTGAGTCGGTAAAAATATTGATTTTTTTTAAAAAATTGGTCAAAACCATTTTTTGTTGGTATTCGAAAATTTTATTTTTGAACTTTTTTAAAAAACTTGTAAAATTTCATGGAAAAACACATTTTCGAAAGAAAAAAAAAAGAACAAATGGGTCCTAAATATTTAATTCAACCCAATGAATATATAATACATATGTTTATCTATACTTTTATTACTAGTATCTTGAAGATGTCTCAACGAGGTCTACTAATTAAATCGAAATTATGGCATATTCTAGTATTTTCTTAGTCTTTAAAATTGTCACGAACCAATTCCTAAACCCGGTCGTGATGGCGCATCTCGTGAAGACAAGGTCAGCCAACAGAACATTAATACCTCTTTAACAGTTACTTAGCATGAATAAGTCTGAATCACAGATAATATAATCACAAGTGCGGAATAAACGTGATAAAACAGGGAAACCATCCCGACTCAGCCCAAAATCGGGGTGTCACAAGTCATGAGCTACTATAGAGTTTTACTAAAATACTACAAGTCTAGAACTAGGAACAAAATCTGAAGATATCATAAATAACATAAGATAAGGGAGAAAACGGGGCTGCGGACGTCAACAACTACCTCGTTACTCCTAGTCACCGCCTGGTCTGAGAAGAATCAGGGCTCAGGAGCGAACTCAGCTCTGCCTGTATCTGCACACATGGTGCAGGGAGTAATGTGAGTATTCCGACCCAGTGAGTAATAAAAATAAATAATGACTGAAAGCATGAAATCTCATAAAGGCACAAATAACGTTATCTCAAGCAGTAAAATCAGTTACACAATAAAATCATGAAGTATCAAATAAATCTCTTTTAAAACAGTGAAGACAAATAATTTCAACAAGTAAGAAATAATCAGAAATCTTCCCCTCGGGCTCAATATTAAACTCTCAGTACAGTATCAGCCCCGCGGGCTCACTCCCAACTCACAAAGTACAATATCAGCCTCTCGGGCTCACTCCCAACTCACCTGGGTACCCGCGCTCACTGTGGGGGTGCATACTCCGGAGGGGCTCCTACAGCCCAAGCACTATATTATCATAAGGCCTTAAAGCCTGTCACATCAACATAAGGCCTTAAAGCCTTCTCACACCACACTCGAGGCCTGAAAGCCTCCTCACATCACTCAACATATCCTCACATATGGCCCTCGGCCTCAATCAGTCCATAAAATAATCATAAGCCCCTTGGGCAACAGTAAAATAATAGTGCTCAGCTCAACATCAATTCAAATATCAGTTAAATCTCAAGTTGAGTAAAAATATAGCTGAGTTCATGAAACAGTATAATTCAATTGGACTGAGTTTAAATAATATTTCAATTAGTGAGGAAACAGTGATGGAAATTCACAAAGGGTTTCAAATAGTCGGCATGAAGCCCAAGTATGGAAATAAGCCCAAGTCACGGTGAAAAATAACAAGTATTTATCAAATACGCGGTAAAATATCAACGGGGATGGATCAAGTCACAATTCCCAATAGTAAATGACCCCGCGCTCGTCATACAGCGCGTGTCTCATCTCAACATAGCACTACGTTGTGCAATCCGGGGTTTCAACCCCTCAGGACATCATTAAAAATTATTACTCACCTCGGTCCAGTGAAATCTCTAGCTCGCGACGTCTTTTTCCCTCAAATCGACCTCCACGAGCGTCGAATCTATCCAACATCAGAGCGAATACATCACAATATGCCAATGGGACAATACCCAATCGAAAACAATCGAAAAATATCAAAATTTACGAATTTGACAAAACCCGAACCCCGGGCCCCCGTCTCAAAAAATTAGAAAATTAACATCACCGGATTCCTTATCTCGCCACGAGTCCGTACATACCAAGAACTCCCAAATCGGACCACGAATGGCCCCTTAAATTCCAAATTTAGAAATTTAATTTCAAGCCCTAATTTCTTACAATCTAGCTATATTTTCATGAATTTAAAGGATGATTTCACAATATAATCATGTATTTAGTTCATAGGACTTACGTCCAATCACTTCCCGTCAAAACCCCTTCAATTCCCATCCAAAAGCTCTCAAAGGTTGCTAAAAAATGGTGGAAAAATGGGTTTGGTTCGCGGATGAAATATTTTTAACATTCTGTCCGGGTATTGTAGCTAACACTATGCGATCGCATTAGAGCTCCTGCGATCCATAAAAAAAAATTCCCGAGCATTGTAGTTAACCCTATGCGATTGCATAGAACAAAATTCCTGCAACAAATTTAACCCTATGCGATCGCACACCAACTCCTGCGATCGCATAGAATAATTTTTCTACTAAAACTTCCGGATCAAATTTACACTGTGCGATTACATAGAACAACCAAACAACCCCTCGAAATACTTCTATGCGATCGCATCCCCTCTCCTGCGATTGCATAGAGCAAAATCCTGTAGCACTGACCTGCAATTTTCTGCAGCAGCCAAAGTCCGAAAAACCTCCCATTAGCCATCCGAAATCACCCTGAGGCCCCCGGGACCTCAACCAAAAATACCAACACCTCCTAAAACATCATAACTTGTTCCAATCATTAAAACGCCTCAAATAATGCCAAAACCATCAAATTACATCGAATTCAAGACTAAGTTCTTCTAAAATTTAGAAAACACACATTCGATCAAAACCCTATTCAAAACATGTCCGAATGACCTAAAATTTTGCACGCATATCCCAAATCACCTAACGAAGCTACAACAACTCTCATAATTCTATTCCGACTCTTGGATCAAAATCTCACCTATCAACTAGAATTCGCCAAAATACTAACTTCGCCAATTCAAGCCTAATTCTATACCGGACCTTAAAAATTACTTCCGATCACACTCCTAAGTCACAAATCATCTCCCAAAGCTAACCAAATCATCGGAATTCAAATCCGAGCCCTCTAACACATAAGTCAACGTCCGGTTGACTTTTCCAAAACAAACCTTCCTAAAAGAGACTAAGTGTCTCATTTCCTACTAAAAAAAATCCAAATCAACTCGTTCACACCCAACTGGGGAAAACGGGGGCAGTAGCTCACGAGACGACGGGTCGGGTCATCACATCCTCCTTAACTTAAATAAACGCTCGTCCGCGAGCGTACCCAGAGTTGTCCTAGAAGCCAACCAAAAGCTGAATGACCTTATCAAGCATAAACCCGGGGGTGATCCCACGTCACCCTATCTCATATAGGTCCGACAACACATAGTAACTGAAACTTTTGCAATCTAATCTAACCCACAAACCATACGACCACATTTTCACTTTTGAAATCCTTCATACGATCAGAATCCCACATTTATACTGGGAATAAGCCCGAAAAAGCTGTAACAACCCCATACCTGCAACCTCGGGTGCAATTATATGATATAACAATAACTCAAACACATCCAGCGATAACTTCCATTCACAGCAGCTGCCCATAACAACCAAATAACGATAGAAATCTCTTATTAGCCAAGGTCTCATTCCAACACTTTCATATACTGCACGGTAATTGAAACACGCAATAAACCATAGTCATTGCTCAGATCAACCATTCATGAGGCCATTTTTCCTCTGGCAATTATCCTACAAATTTTTGAACCGAACCTCGATATTTACCCATCAAACATGCTGAAATCAAATCCGTTCGTATTCATTAATGATCCTATTGATCTCTTCTAATCCAACACACTATTCTGGTGACATGACACATCAATACAGGCCTAAGCCACAACTCGCACAATACGCGCGCCAATAAGCAATATCCCGAGCATACTCAATTCATGAAAATGACTTAAATGAAACAGTTGTATCACAAGCTCACTAGTACCACCATAACATAAGGCTGAGAATCGGTCTCACATCATAGAAACAGAGCACCTGAATCTAATCGCGAGGTATTCAGACGCTAGTTCACCTGAGACACCCCAAGTCACCATGCTCAAAACCATCAACCAAGCGTAATTTGATGTCTAGTACCACAAGTGAATCATCATGCCCACGGGGAAGTACATAATACATGCCATACCAGTAAACCTCACTATTGCACTATCCAGTTACCCTAGAAAGGGAAAATACCTCAAAGAAGAGAGCCGCTTTGCAAGTTCCACAAGTACCACCCCAACAATATGCTATGGGCTCGTCAATCACAGTGGAACCCAGATATATGAATAGAATAATAATAACCGGTTCTTCTATAGCTCACATTGACATCAACTTCACGAGCAACTTAGTTTCCAATAACATAATCCACCTGGCACGGTCACAGACCTCCAGTCCAAGCATATCATATAGAAGCAATCCAACAAGTACATATGTATATGCTAACTGAAACAAGATTCTGTCACGACCCAAATTTATCCCACCATCGGGTGTCGTGATGGCGCCTACTAACGTAGCTAGGCCAACCAAAACATTACACATTCTCTATCCAACCTCAACAATATAATACTCTAACAATAATAAAATAAGTGCGGAAGACTTTAGGTTTAACAAAACGATATAAAAATGCAGAAGTTTGAAACACATCACTACCCAAAATCTGGTGTCACTAGCTCACTGACTACTATAGAACACTACAAACAAGTCTGAATGTAAGAAAAATACACATGTCTGTTTCGGTACAATGAAAACAAACTAAAATAAAGGAAAGGGACTTCGGCCTGCGAACGCCAGCTAGGCTACCTCGAGAGTCCCTGGACTGAAGATAGCTCCCAGATAGAAAGCCTACTGCTGCTGTCCAAAAGCTGCTCCTGGATCTGTGCACAAAGAAATGCACAGAGTGTAGCATCAGCACAACCGACC
>MU765204.1:0-52766 GCA_026770625.1 Nicotiana glauca
TTTACGCTTATACATATATATATATCCCTTTCGCCGGGAGTATGTTAAAGCGCCGTGGAAAAAGAGGTGTGACAGACTCAAACTAGGAAGTGCATCTCCTATGGATAAAATATCAATTTAGAAAATGCGTCTCCTACCACAAAATATGACTTGAAAAACTTAGACTAGGAAGTGCGTCTCCTAAGGGTAAAATCTCAGTTTAGGAAGTGCGTCTCCTACAACAAAATATAACTTGAAAACCCAGAATAGGCAGTGTTTCTCCTAGGGGTGATGTGTGATCTTCTAAATAGCCTATTACGTAAGCAGAATTGGCGCATTACACCTGAAAATTTCCAGCTTCCAAGCTTTGATATGAACATAGCTTTCATCCTTGTTTCAGACAAAGAAAACTTGTGAGTTTAAACATGGTGGTTGGTTTGTGGCCTTGACTTTGCGGTGATTGCTACTCCACTTGCCATGATAACTTTGATTTCACCTTGAAAGACATTATTTGCTTATTGACTAACCAATTTCTCTGTCACCCTTATCACAGAAAATACCTCTTCTCCATCCAGACACAATACCCTTTATCTGTCGCATTGCTTATGAACTGACATTTACCAAACCTTTTTGTTTCACATGAATCCCAAAGCGCATCAATTGCCACCCACTCAGTGCGTATGCTATTCTTTCTTGACTTAAACTACTGGCCTTGGCCTTGAGGTCTATTGCTCCTTCACTTGCCATGATAACTTTGATTTCCGCTTGGAAGACCTTGCTCGTCATTGGTTAACCACTTTCTCTGTCAACCTCATCACGGAGAATACCTTTGATTTGTTCACCCAGCATCCTCTATCTGTTGCATTGTTCATGAATTGATATATACCAAACCTTTGTATTTCACATGAATCCCAAAGCATGTTGATTGTTACCAACTCAGTGCGCACGTTGTTCTTTCCTGACTTATGCCCCTTTGATGTGCTAGCCAGATCCCATTTTGTGCAATTGGAAAGCTAGTGGCAAATTTTGAAGTCATTTCTCACTTGTTCTGTCCAAACAGACTTAGGAAGAGGAAGTAAACAAGGCAAAAGGAATAGAGTGGGGGAAAGAGATGATTCCTAAGAAGAAAACTACAAAGTAGAAACCATATCGGACGTGGATACCAACTCTAATGACCATGACATGCACCTTGCGACCTATTGTGTTAAGAAAATATGATGTTCAACTCTTGTTATATCCTTAAACCGTGAAACTGTGCTTCAATGCTCTGATTATCCAATCTGATTCATGATCCTTATTCGACTTGTAGTGCCCAAAGGGTTTTCACCATCAAGCCTCTCTCATTTTGTTCTTTCTCTCAACTCATTATTGCCTCAAGCTGCCCGTGAACGTTTTTACCAATAAAACTATCTCATTTTAATTTCTTTGTTCAGAACGGAGTGTTGCCCCTGCTATGAATCACATCTACTTGCTTGACTTGGCATTTCTCGGAGACTGATCAGAAGGTCTTTCTTTGGACTGTAACGTAGGATTTTGGATAGGGTTAGAAAGAAAGGGTATCAAAGGCTCAAAAAAATTCAAATGGGTTTAAAATTACAACTTTCGAAATCAGATTTCTTACAACAATCACAACTTCTGCCCCAGTTTCTTGCTTGGGGACTTTTGAATTTTTATTTTGATGGGACCGAACCGTGAGGCTGCCTATGTATCCTTAAAAGGAATCAGGTCAAACATTGTTCATGACATAGGAATTGCTTTGTTTTTTGGTACTTTTCTCTTCTTTTTTTTCCTATTTTTTTTCTTTTTTTTTTTTTTACTCTTTTCCCATTTTTTCTTTCTCTTTTTTTTTCTTTTTTCCTTTTTCTTGTTTTTTTTGTATCTGTATTTCTAAACTCTGCTTCTGGTTCCAAAAGAGGGATATGAAAGAAAATAAATAAGGCTCAAAGGGGTAACAAATGATAACGTGTTTAAATAGCAGAATAAAATGCCTTCATCATTCCAATCTTCCAAGCATTCCAAATACAAACAACACAAATAAACAAACCAAAGAAATTATATGTAATATCTTTTGACTGCATCAGAATCGATAGCCATATCCACACATTTGCCTTCTACATTTGTTAAATACAAAGCACCATTGGACAACATTCTCATTACCACGAACCCCTGCCAATTAGGGGCCAACTTGCCTTTAGCTTCAACCTGATGCAGCAGGTTGCATTTCAGTATTGTTTCTTTATGTTCTATCTGCCCCAGTTTCACACAATTCGGGCTTGAAGTGATCTCAAAATGCCTTTACTTATTTCGCTCAAATGTCCCTGTCATCTTCAAAATTATTTTATTGCTTCATGACTAAACTAACTTTTAAGACCACGCTGAGAATTACGCGTGCATGTCATGTCGCTAAAGTCAACAGGAGAAGAACTATAAAAGGAAAAGAGAACTAAACAAAAATGACTAGAAATAAAAGTAAATAGAAAATTGCATTAGACAGATGGTGAAAAGGTTTGAACAACATAACAAGCAAACTAAACTGGGGTTGCAACCTTGGAACAAACCTAGGAAACACTAAATGAGCTACTACGTCTAAACAAACTAGGCAAAATAAAAGGATAGAAGGGTTTGAGTCACAAGACAATATCCGAATTACAACCCTGAAAATAATCCGGACAACAGAAATGACAACAAAATAAACCACCAAAACTCCTCTCCGAATGACCAAGAAATGGAGCGTCTTTCCAATTACCAAGCACGACATCTTAGCCACTGACTTTTGCATCAACAATACTAGGACCTTCACAAGTCTCTATCACATTGTTCTTAACAAATTGCTTTTCGGTTCCCTTTTCCTGCTTGTTCTTAGGATCAACCTCTGATAGAGCTGAAAGATTTGTAGCCCGTGGACCTCTAAGGATCTCAGAAGAATTCTCATATTCCTTTTCAAAATAAATCATACCTACCATATACGTCTCATTATGCACAGGCGATGGACTTTGCCTAGTGTCTGCTGTATCTTGATTTTGCACGACAATGTCACCTGCATCAATAAGCTTCTGAATTGCTTTCTTCAGATTCCAACACTTCTCTATGTCATGCCCCGGGGCATCTGAGCAATATTCGCACCTCTGAGAAAAATCAAACTTCTTTGACAGAGGGTTCGACATTTTTATCTGAATCGACTTTAACATGTCCAATTGCCTCAACCTTTGGAACAAACTGGCATATGATTCTCTAATAGGGGTGAGAGCCTTCTCTTTTTTGTGCAGCCTCTCATTCTTAAATGCTTGATTGGGACAGAAACCTGATCCAGGAGGGTTTCGGTAGGCTCGTGGGTAAGATATTTGGGGAAGTGGTATGGGCCATCGCGGGCCTTGTGGGTGTGGAGCATATGGTGGTGCATTGTGGACAGGGTACTGGGAATGTGAGGTATGACTCTCGGGATTTTGTGGAGAGAAGTGGCATTGGGATAAATATTTTAAGCACGAGGATATCTATGAGGTCGATATTGAGGTTGAAAGCGTTGAGCGGGACTGCCCACTGGATCCCGTCGTTGGCGGGGCTTAGCAACATCTTTTCCAATAACCGGAGAATCGACCCGAGCAACTTGTTCGTTCCATCTGAACCAAAATTCCCTAAAACTTTCCTTGGGTTTCTTTTCCATCTGAGATAGGGAGGAACGTTTTGGGATAATGTCTATATTGTACTGAAAGTGTCGCACAAAATGTTGAGTCATGTTATCCCATGTATGCCACTTACCAACACCTTGACGATTATGCCATTCCAAAGTTGCCCCAGTCAAGCTCTTATTGAAGTAGGCCATCAACAAATTATCTTTCTCGCCAACATTTCTCATTTCATGGCAATAACCCCTCAGATGGGCTACCAAATCTCCACACCCATCATACAAGTTAAACTTTGGCACTTTAAACACCGGAGGCAGGCGAACGTCGGGGAACATACACAATTATTTTCAAGACGTGTTAACCTAGTCTCCCATACCTTGCATGTTCTTTAAGGATTGTTCTATGCCTTTTAGCTTTATGAATATCTCATCTCGCCCTACTTTTCCTGTAACCTTTTCATTTTCAGCATGAAGCTCATCCCGAGGGCTCTTCTTGTATGAATCAAGAACCTTGTGGGCGACCTTTGAGGGGTAATATTGGGCATCACAAGCTTTGAGTGGGTATTCATTATTGGGGTAGTGGATATGATAGGAGGGCAATTTTGGGGAGAGGTAATTGGAGGAAGAGTGATGGAGATACTGGGGTGGTTGGGAAGTGCCAAAGCTTGGATAAAGGTAGCATCTAAGAAGCCAGGTGGTGGCAGGGGTGGTGCCTTCCCATTCATCCAGGCCTGATACATGTCCATCATGTGTTGTCTTAACATCCTTGCCTCATCAGCCAAATCAATATTTTGTCCAACCAACTGCTTTCGGGCACCCGTATCAACCAACCCAGTTCTGTCGTTGTCTGCCATTGCCTTTTGGCTTTATGTTGTAGAGAAGAGTTACCACTTCAAGAACCACAAACCAACCACCTTTCTGCTATGAGTACAACAAGATGAGACCATCACATTAGCATTAGAGCATTTAACAGCAAAAATATCACATTGCGTGTCATGCACCTAGCAAAAATTAATAGTTCTAGAATGACTTCGAGGGTCATAAGCTCACTTGGCATCATCTCAATTTGTCCATTCGAATCTTTTTTTTCCCTCGCACTTCGTAGCTCACTCATTTTTCTTTCCCTTTTTTTCCTTTCTGATTATCACTCTTTTCTTCCCTCTCATTTCTCATATCCCATGATTTCACCTCTTTTTTCCCTTTCTTCTCTCTTTTTTCCCTTGATTTTTCCTTTTTTCCCTCTTTTTCTTTCTTTCCTTTTAATAATTAAAAAATGATTCGATCGAACCCTATGTAAGTTGCCTACGTATCATGACACTGCATGAATCAGATCTTTGCGTAGTTCTGGAAGATTGATAATAAAGTAAACAAACAGCCATTTTCTTTTTTTTTTCTTTTTCTTCAATGACTATTCCGATGAGGAAAAAGAAGTAAAACAAGCAAATCTTTTTTTTTTGAATTTTCTAGACTTAATGTACTAAGACCTATTCTACACTCAAGCTTAATGGACATGTTTTTTTTTTTGAAACAAATACTCTGTTAAGGAAAAACTCTAGAAGAGAAAAATATTTTTTGATTCTTTTTTTCTGTTTTTAAGAAGAAAATCTAAAGAATAAACCACATAAAGATATTTTGGATTTTCATTTGATATCCTGATGAAAGATTTCCAAACAAGCAATGAAGAAGATAAAATAAAATATTTTTGGATTTCAATTTTGATTGTCTAAAGAAGAATTTCTAATGATAAATAAAAGATATATTTTTTTATATGTATAATATCCTAAAGTTCACTAATTTCCCCAAGAAACACTTCAAAAGAAAATCTTTTTGGATTTTGGAATTAACACCTTAAAGAAAGCTTTTAAAGAAGTACCGAAAGAAAATTCTATTTTTTTTGAATTTTGATCCTAATATACTAAAAGAAACATAAAAATAACTTATTTTAAGTCCTAGATATTAATTGCCTAAAGGAAAAATAACCTCAATTTTTTTTTCATTTCTAGACTTAGTACTCTAAAGAAAACTTATAACGGAATATAAAATGCAACATCTTTTTTTAGATTTTTGAGTTACAACACATTTTTTTTTCAAATATAAAGCAGAAAATACAATAACTAAGACTTGACATTGCTGTATAAAACTAGAAAGTAAAAGACGACATAAAATGAAGAAAAGACTCAAAACATAAAAATAAAACAAATCTCCTTAAGCAACTCCTCAATGCAGTGATCCTAGGGTATCTGTCACGCTCAAACTTCGTTAAGCAGATCCACACCTGTATGAAAAAAAAAAACTCAAACCAACACTAGGTGACGCAATAACACTCCCTATTGGACATATGCAAGACATGATTTATTTTTGCAAAATGGCTTATTTGGCCAAAAAGTGGCTAGAAGTGTAAAATTTGGCTAAGATCCCGCAAAACGAAGAACCTAAGATTTACTAGGAGGACCGGACCCTATGTGGGTTGCTTACGTGTCACGCCCCGAAAGACGAGAATCAGATATGCGTAGTTAGGGCAGATTGGATACTGTTGAGAATTAGAAAACAACTTATTTAAAGAAAACATATTTTTTGCTTTTATTGAAAAATGATGAAACATGCAAAAATCTTTTTGGATTTTTTTCCCTTTTTTTTTGATTTTTTGATTTTCTGAAAATGATGAAAAAGTGTAAAATCTTTTTTTTGTATTTTTTTTTGTCTTTTTGTTAACAAAAACATAACTGGGCCCTACTTGCTTTATTTTCATACTTCACCCTCTTTTTTCCTTTTTTTTCTTCTCTTTTTTTTCTTTTTTTTTTTCATTTTTCATTTGCCCACAACTTTCATTGGTCCGCCAAATGACCCTTTTACCCTTGGAGAAATGCAATATGTAACACATAGGATGCATCGAGATGGTCTTTTATTTTGGGGTATACCTGTCCTAGACGGACCCAACCCCTGTGTTGAGTCCCCTAAGTCGAATGCGCATGATGCAAAAAAGGTTCCTACTAGGGATCCGGCATGAACCTGTATTTTTATAGGTTTAAAAACCTAGGATTTTGGTCTAGACTTGAGGTACCCGAGCGGACAACTGGGGCCAGGGAGGGGGCGATGTACTGGGAGCACTAAAGTATGCCCGGCCTTGTCGCTTGCCAGCCTCGCTCGATTTGGTATAATTTCTATAGAAAAGGCGGGCTACGCGAATGTATGCACCATTTTCAGAAGACTCAGAGGGGTGCCGTAAGAAGACAATTATATACAATTCAACAATATTAAAGCGGTAAACAGATAGCATTTTAGCACAAAGGTTCACAGAATACAGTAATATCAACGATAAATAAAGCCAAGTAAAATCATGAAACAAGATCGAATTCTTGAACCCTAAACCAAAAGTTCTAGGTTCTATTCTCCAGCAGAGTCTCCAGAGGTATAACACCTCCTTTTTCACTACATTCCAAGAAGATGGGTATAATAGGGAGTTATTTCCAACTTGAAGTGACAATCGAAACAGAATTCATTTTATTAAATATTTAGAGTCGCCACTTGGGATAATTTATGGTGTCCCAAGTCACCGGTTAAAATCACGAATCGAGAAAAGTTGACTTTGTTTATGTCTGCGAATACAGAAATCCGGGTAAGAAATTCTGTTAACCCGGGAGAAGGTGTTAGGCATTTTCGAGTTCCGTGGTTCTAGCACGGTTGCTTTGATCATACTTGGCTTTTCAAAATTGTTTAATTACTCATTTTAGAACCTACTTTTGCTTCTTACCACTTTTAATTTAAGAACATTATCTTGAAACGGGTTACGCGTACGTATACCCATTGGTTTGGCGCGTCAAAAATTATGTCATGCGAACGTGTCCACAATTAATAACGCTTTATTTATTATTAATAAAAGTTTGGCCAAAATTGCACGAACGCATACTCCGATTTTGTTTTTAGAGATCGTAGTCATGTCACACGAATGTGTCCACGACCATGATAGTATATTAAATGTGCCTAAAGCATACTACAAACATTTGCCATTTTATATCTAAATTAACACAAGGGCCATGTATAATTAAATGGTGTATGACACACCTTGGACTATATGAACTAAATCAATTAGCGGCCTATTAGCATCCATTTTACTATTAAGAAAAGTTGATTGAAGTTGCGCGAACGCATACTTTGATTTTATTTTTGAAAATCGCAACCATGTCACGTGGACGTGTACACAATCACGATAGTTTAAAATGCGATCTAACTATTCTCAGAAGGAATCCGCCAATAACCAATTTCAACAAGTCAAAATCAGCAATTATAAAACCTCATACGAAACAAATTACATGTATATATATGGTTATGACTCATAATTAGCCAATATAGCAATTTAAAAATAACCAGATGCTTAGGAGATAACAAGCATGAACAGTACCGAAAACCATTACTCCTATGAATTAAAGGGGGTAAATAAAACGAAAACTAGTAAAGAAAATGGACCCCAAAATTGACTTCAAAATATTTTCCAATTACATTGTTTAAAGATGTGAAGGAAACTGAATAAGCTATATTTTATATTATTACCGTTCCAATCAATGGACACATTCAATAACAAAGATAGTCAGAAAATTGACTAGCGAATACAAAATCAGATTCACAATATCATATGTTTGTAGTTATTATCACATGGCAAATAAATAAAAGTGCAGATTAATTGATAAATCACATATAAGTATGACAAATCGGAAACCGAAACCTTGTTTTCATGCATTTGAAGATAGATAAAAGAGCATACAACTTAATATAATTAACACGTAACTTACAACTTAAATTCGGTAAATTAAGATATGGAGGAAGAGCAAATTCGTAGCTCGCAATTGATGTAGCATGTGTGAACTTGACCATAGATGACGAACGAAACCCCAAACGAAAATTTTTCCGGCCACCTCGTCCAGATCCAGTCCGATTCAATCTTCAACAATATAGGCGGGAGCTAGTTTCCCTGTTTCTTCCACTGTTCCCTTCCTCCTCTGTTTATGACTGGGTATGTTCTGCTCTTCTTTAGAGTGCTGAAGGTTTGGTTTATTTGTTTTGTGAATTGCAACTTGTTTCAGTTGAGGTCTTCTAAGGTCTGTGTAGAGGAAGCTCGCTAGGGGAAAGGTTTACTGGAAAAATGGGGCTAGTCTTTTTTGTCTTAAGGTCTTAACTTCTCATTTTTGTAGTATTTTTCTTTGCTGATCGTTCTACTAGGGTCTTAAGCTCTACATGTTGGAGAAGAAGCTCCAGAAACGGCGGATTCTCTAAAAGGTGTCCTCCTTTGTCTAGGTCTTAGGGGTGTATATATAGGTCTAGGTTAGTTTTTGTGTATTTGCCAATTAGTCCCTAGGTCCTTTTGTTTTAAGTCCTTAGGGTCTTTTTATTTTATTTTTCCTAAAGAAGGGCCCCTAGACTACACATTGTCTTTTAAAATAAGATAGAAATACTACACCATGCCAAAACTAATCTTTATTAACTAAACTAAACATGAAACTATTTTTGTATTTTCGAAATTATATAAAGATAAAAATAATGTACTATTTTTTTGTGTTTTTTTCAAATTTATGAAAAATACATAAACTAAAATATTTTTTGTAATTTTTATTTTTCTGGTAATAAAATAAAGTAAAAAGTCAAAATGAGTTGAAATAGCTATATTAGGCCTAAATTGAATATTTACGTGCTAAAACATAAAAAATCTTGGGGAGGGTCAAAAATCACATGTCTACAGCTAGCCCCACCTTCTTCAGTAGATCAGCTAGGGTTTCTTCAGTAGATGAAATAGGTTCATCTCTATATGTGCTAAGATGAACCAACCCCTCAGTAGCTTCCCCAGAATCACCTCCCCCAGACTTCATGCCACTCTCTTCTAACTTCTCTTGTGCAACCCCACATATAGCCAGAACTGCTCCTTCCCATTTCCCCTCTCTTCACCACATGTACCCTCTCTCTCTTTTCCTTTCCTTTTACCTCCACTCCTACTCAACTCAGGCAACTTAACATTCCTAATGGGTCTAACCAGAACAAACCTAGTCTCTAAGTTTTCAACCACAGATGAACTTACCTCAGTAGGGGATTCTTGAGTCTTCTCAATGTCAGAAGACCCACGTCCTTCACCCTCAGTCGCAGATTGAAAGGATTCAGACTCAGAGTTGGAGTCGGAATTTTGAGCTGGGCTTCCTTTCACTTGGCTTGCTTTCAACCTTTAATTTAAAGCCTTCCTCAGAGCACCAGATGCTACAATTTTTTGAGCAAGCATTTTCTGCCTTCGTAGCCTAGGTTTTGGAGATACACTGGGTGGAGTGGATGAGGATGAGCTTGAGGGAGATGGTGGTGGAGGAGTTCCAGGATGATCTTATCGGTTCTACATGGTTGTTGGTTTCTTGAGAGAATTTGGGAATTTTGGAGAAGAGGGCAATTGGAAGTGAAGAAGAATTTTTGACGGTTTTGGAATTATGATGAAGGCTGGAGAAGTGGTGTGCATTTAAAGAGAATTAGACAATTAATAAGTAATGGTAGCTTTTTCAGGGGTCAAATAGAAGTCTAATCAAACTAAAATTCCAGAAATTTTAATGATCAATTTTGCTTCCCTAGATATTAGGCAAAAATTACGGTTTAGAATTCTAGATGGACGGAACTGGTTCAATGCTAACAGATAGAACTTTTTCTAGGAATTTGACAAGTATAGGACTTCTGCTCATGATTGAATTATTAATCTTTCTAATTGTGCAGAGTATAGAAAACATACCTAAGCTTTCATATGAACCTATACTGATGAACCAGGTTCTTCATTTAGAACTCTTTTGAACATGCCTCAAATGCCATAATAAAGAAAATTTTGTAAGAGATCAGCGAGTCATATAAACAAATGTCATAGGAGTATACTAATTAAAGTATGGAGCTGAGTAAAAATTAATCTAGATATTTACACAAGGTTTGAATTCCTAGCCAATTTTTTTTTTAAATTTTTTTTTGTTGTGCATTCTGAGTTGGACCTATTAGGTGATCTTAATCATCCCTAATTCCAACCTGTTCCTCTCAAAGTTTTCTCTACTTAGTGCTTTAGTGAAGATGTCAGCAATTTGCTTATCAGTAGCACAGAATTCTATGGAGATAAATCCTTTCTCATAGTTATCTCTTAAGAAGTGGTGCCTAACATCTATGTGCTTAGTCCTCTTATGATGAACAGGGTTTTTTGTCATACTTACAGCACTAGTGTTATCACAGAATATAGGAATGCAACCAACTTCAATACCAAAGTCTACCAGCTGCTGTTTGATCCATAGCAATTGGGCACACCAACAAGCAGCAACAACATACTTAGCTTCAGCAGTAGATAAGGCCATTGAATTTTGCTTTTTAGTAGCCTATGACATAAGACATGAACCAAGGAAGTGTGCCATACCTGAGGTGCTCTTCCTATCCACTAGAAAACGTGCATAATCAGCATCAACATATCCTACTAGATTGAAATTACTACCTTTGGGGTACCAAAGACGCAGATCAGTGGTGCCTTTCAAATATCTTAGTATCCTCTTGACAACAGTCAAGTGAGACTCTTTTGGATTGGCCTGAAAACGAGCACAAAGCCCTACACTGAAAACAATGTCAGGTCTACTGGCAGTAAGATACAAGAGTGAACCATATACAACTTTTGATCAACTGATGAAGCAGGTTCATCAATGTCTAATTTAGTGGCTGTTGCAATGGGTGTGTCTATTTCTTTTGATTCTTCCATTTTAAACTTTCTGATAAGCTCTTTTGCATACTTCTGCTTATGGATCAAAGTTCCATTAGGACTTTGTTTGATCTGTAAGCCTAAGAAGAAGTTAAGCTCACCCATCATGCTCATTTCAAACTCACTCCCTATTAGTTTTGCAAAGTCCTTACTTAGCTTATCAGTGGTTGCCCCAAAGATTATGTCATCAACATATATTTGTACCACAAGTAGATCCTTATATTTTCTCTTAAGAATAAGGTACTATCAATTTTAGATCTTTTGTAACCATGTTCAAGCAGAAATTTGGATAGTCGTTCATACCATGCTCTTGGAGCCTGCTTGAGTCCATAGAGGGCCTTGTCTAACTTGTACACATGCTCAGGACATTCCTTGCTCTCAAACCCTATAGGTTGTTTCACAAACACTTTTTCTTTCAGGTAGCCATTCAGGAAGGCACTTTTGACATCCATCTGATAAAGGGTGAATTCCATATGTGCTGTAAAGGCTATGAGGAGTCTGATTGCCTCTAGTCTTGCAACTGGAGCAAAAGTCTCATCATAAACTATGCCCTCCTCTTGGCTGTAACGTTGGACCACCAGTCTTGCCTTGTTTCTTGTAACTATTCCATCTTCATCAAGTTTGTTTCTAAAGACCCATTTTGTACCAATAACTGATCTATCCTTGGGTCTTGGAACTAGATGCCAAACTTGACTTCTCTCAAACTGATTGAGTTCATCTTGCATTGCATTGACCCAATCTATATCCTGCAAAGCCTCAACAACATTTTTAGGTTCAATAAGAGATAAAAAGGCATCAAAAGCACACATATTCTTTAGTTGTGATATAGTTTTGACTCCAGATATTGGATCAGTGATAATGTTCTCAATAGGATGAGAACTTTGATACTTGTGAGGTTTCACAACCAACTGATTCCTACTAGATGCTTCTCCCATGTTCTGTTGCTGAGGAACAGGGTCATGAATAGGTTCTTTTAGGGGATTTATTTCAATTCCTCTTTGATTATTTCCCTCTGTCAGGTTGCCCTGAATAGAAGAATCCGTTCCATCACCTGTTCCTTCTTTTGGTGCCACTTTGACTTGTGCTGAGGCTTCAATCAAATCCTTTACCAATCCAATGGCTTCATCTTCATGTTCCTGTCTCTCAGAAAGAATGTTAATTTCATCAAATACTACATGCACACTTTCTTCTGCACACAAAGTTCTTTTATTGAACACTTTATATGCTTTGCTATGTGAAGAATATCCCAAGAATACTCCCTCATCATTTCTGGGGTCAAACTTAACTAGGGACTCTTTTCCATTATTGTGCAAGCACTTACATCCAAATTCCCTAAGATGAGATATATTTGGTTTTATCCCTTTAAGTAACTCATAGGGATACTTCTCTACAAGAAATCTAGTCATACATCTATTAATAATGTAACATGCAGTGTTTATAGCCTCTGCCCAAAAGCTATGGGGCAGCTTACTAGAAAGAAGCATAGTCCTAGCCATGTCTTCAAGAGTCATGTTCATCCTTTCAACTACTCCATTTTGTTGAGGAGTCCTAGGGGCAAAGAAATTATGATCTATACCATTTTCATCACAGAATTCAGCAAACTTAGCATTTTCAAATTCAGTTCCATGATCAGACCTAATGGATGCAAGTTGATTTCCTAATTATTTTTGGGTTTTTCTAAAAAAGGCAGTAAACATGTCAAATGCTTCATCGTTAGATGCTAGAAATAGTACCCAGGTTAATCTAGAATAATTATCGACTAGTACCATTACATATTTCTTACCACCTCTGCTCATGGTTCTCATTGGACCACATAGATCCATATGGACCAGTTCCAATGACTTGGTTGTGCTTACCATTTTCTTGCTTCTGAAGGATGATCTTACCTACTTCGCCTCTTGTACAACCCTCACAAACTTTGTCGTCCTTGACCAAGTCCTTAGAGACTAATTTGTTTAGCTTATTCAGACTGGCATGACCACCAAGTCTTTTGTGCCATAGGAGGGGATCATTATCCAGCACACTTAGGCAGGTTAGTTCATTTTCTGAGAGAGTAGACAAATCTAAAATGTAAATATTGTTAACTCTTTTTCCCTGCAAAACAATCTGGTTAGTGGTAAGTTTAATCACAAAGCATTTAGTAGAGGTGAATGCTACAAGGTTACCTCTGTCACACAGTTGTGACACACTGATCAGGCTATATTTCAAGCCATCTATCAGGTAGACATTCTCAATAGAGTGAGAGTCTGTGTTACCTACCTTTCCAACCCCAATAATCTCACCTTTCTTCTCATTTCCAAAGGAGACATTACCTCCCTTTACGTCCTCAAGTGAAAGGAACTGGTTCTTACTTCCAATCATATATTTTGAGAAACCACTATCCATGTACCATATTTGGCTACTATCCTTCACTTGGACCTGCAAAAAAAAAATTAGGAGTTAGTCTTAGGAACCCAAACTAGTTTGGGTCCCTTTCTATAGGCAAAGGGATAAATCAGATTCCTTCTAGCCCATCCAGGCAACCTATTTTTTTCTTGAACAAAAGCTTTGTTCTTTTGACTAGCCTTTTCTTTTGCATTACATTCATTTTTGTAATGGCCATTCTTGCCACAGTGTGTGTAGATCTGTTCTCAGGAAGAGTGAGGTACTTGCTTTTAGGATCCCACTTAGGTGCTTGAGTCCCATAACCAAGTCCTCTTTTGTTGCTACTGTGATGTTTTTGTAGCCAGGAGAGTGCATCAGAAGCCTTGTTCCATATGCAAGTTCTGTCTAGTTCATGTTTTACCTTCCCTAGATCTTCTTTTAATACTCTTATCTACTCATCCTTCTTGTACAAATCATCCTTCATTTTTCCTAAGTTTTCTTCTAGGGTGAGATGTGTGTGATAAACTTTCTTCTTTCTTGTTCCTAATTTCAGTTTTAAGTTCTCAAACCTAAGTTCTAGAACACTAGTGTTAAGTTCAAGAACCTGGTTCTTCAACTCAGCATTTTTACTTTCACTCTTATTAGCCCTAGACTCTAGATTTTTGCACTTTGCTTTTAGGATCACACATTCCCTAGACAGTTCTTCCTTCTCATTATTAGTTATTTCAGACTCATCAATGAAGTCTAGCAGTAGCTCAGACAACCTTTCTTTAGACAGGAATTTAATCTTGTCTTTGAGATTAAGAATACTTACCTCTTGTTCATCATGTGATTCTCCGATGGCCATAAGTGCTTGTTCATCTCCAACTTCATCTTCTGAGTTCTCATCTGATGTTTCTCCCTAGGCAGCAACCATAGCCTTTGTTGATCCTTTGTTCCTTTTTGGTTGAACCTATTCCTTCTTCCTGTTCCTTCGTTCAGCTCTTTCCTTCTTCCATTCAATTTCCCATTAAGGGCAATTTTTGATATGGTGATCAGTCTTCCCACACTTATAACACCCCTCATTGGTTTGTTTCTCAGGAATCTTTGGTTTATTGAAGGTTGTACCTCTTGAAGAACCCTTTCCTCTTATCAGGTACTTTTTGAAATCTCTTGTGATCATGGCCACTTAATCATCCTCCAGATCTGAACCTTCAGCTATTCTGAGAGCTAGACTTCTTTCCTTCTTGGGTGCATCCATTTTCATGGTGCCTTCTCAGTTCATAGGCAGTAAGGTTTCCAATTAGTTCGTCCTGCTTGAGGGTAGCAATATTATTTAATTCTTGAATAGCAGTGATTTTGCTTTCCCAAGAGACTGGCAGAACACTTGTCAAAATCTTCTCAACTTTGTCTTCTTCAAGAATAATCCTTCTAAGAGACTTAAGTTCATTTATCAGTGTGGTGAACCTTGCATACATCTCTTGGATGGTTTCTCCTTCCTTCATGGTAAAATTCTCATATTAAGAGTACAATAGTGTTCCTCTGGACCTCTTCACTTGAGGTGTTCCTTCATGAGCCACTTGCAAAGTGTCCCAGATTTCCTTAGCAGTGGTACAACTTTGAATTCTACTGTACTCATCTGGACCTAGTCCACACATAAGCCATTTCTTGGCCTTGGCATTCTTCTCCCACTTCTTCAGGTCTTCAGTACTGCAGTCAGCTCTTGTTTTTGGCACATCCACTCCTTCAACATCCTTCTTTGTAGTTGCCCGAGGACCATCAGTGACTATGTCCCAGAGTTCATAGTCTTCTCTTATGATATGATCCCTCATCCTGTTCTTCCACCAGGAATAGTACTGTCCATTGAAAAGTGGAGGCCTAGCAGTGGATTGCCCTTTCGTAGTCCTCATATTGATCTTTTCCTAAGGTGTTAGCCTCTTCAAGGATAACCTGCTCGGATACCAATTGATGTTATAAACATCAATACCACACAAGAGGTGGGGGGGGGGGGGATTTGTGTGGTACCCAATTTTTGCTCTAGAAGAACCCAGTTCTTCTAGGTGTTCTAACTACTACTGTTTGAGGAATAATAAGTACATAAAATAAAGAACACATAGATTTTTACGTGGAAAACGCTTGGCTCAAAAGGTGGAAAAACCACGACCTACTACTCATTAGGATTTTTCTAAAATTCCACTAAAATCACTGAGCCAAAATAGCATTTATAAAAACTCTTTGTAAACCTAAGGATTAACTCTAATCCCATTGTGGCAAATAGCCTCAACTGTTGCGACAACTTTAAGTTAGCTTATAACTTGAACACTCTAAGTACCTAATACAATTGCTTCTATGAAAGCTGAAAGGTACAACTTTAAACCACCTACTACAATTGAACTAAAATAAAAGAAAGACACAATGGAATTGGTTCTTCTATCTCGTCCAAGTAGCTTCAGGAGTGCACACTCAAATCTTACATAAATTGCTTGCAAAATCGCCTTGCTCTTTTGCTCTCAATTTAGTTTAACTTCTGCATTTGTGCAATTCCTGTAAAAGAGAATAATAACTGTCTTTTAATAGGTTAGTAATCAGAGTTTGATTGGTACTCAATTACTGATCTTCTATTGTAGTTGAGTCCTTGAAGATCTCAAACTCCAACACTATCTTTATCCGGATTGTGTTCTCTTCATATAGGGAGACTTTTCCCCCTTATCTAATATGCAACCTTTTTGATCATATCAGGAGATATTGCTGCTTGATCAGTAGGACTTATCTCATTCACGTGTATCTCACATGTGTAGGTTGATCCTGAATGTGCTTCACAAGATGGACCTGGTCCATGACTGAGTTCATTTGTCATTCTTCAAAACTTCACTTGTTCTTGGGCCAACAATCTTGCTTATTTGTTGCATTCCATTTCTTTAGGCCATTTCCGAATTAATTAACTTCTTAATCGGAAAGTCCCAAATTAACTGTCAATGGCACAGACCACGAAAATGGTAAATTTTAATCTTTTTATAAATAGAATTTTATTTATGGTGAATGTCTATATTTAGAGAGATTCTAGGGGTTATTACTTGGTGGCTGAGTCACCCTCTCCCTATTAATAGAGGGTTCTATTCCATTGTAGTTCATCCCAAAATTCAATAAGAATTCTCTCTATACTTTTCTCTCAAATATTGCTTTTGTTCTTTTATTATTTTATAACACGTTATCAGCACGAAACTCTAACCAATTGAGTAGAAGCTTTGGGATTGATCATAAATGATTGTCAATTATTCTATGAATTTCCTTCATGATTAAATTCTGGACTTAAGGTAAGTATTTTACCGTATTTTTCTCTTTTATTCTATAATTTAATTTTAAATATAAGCAAAGACAATAAATTTTGATTACAAGTTTAATAGATTTTGTAAGAAATTATAACCACCCGATGTGGTAAAATTTCTATGTCTTGCAATGATCAAAGTCATGTATGATCGTGAGCACAAGAAGTGAAAACTCGTCCCATTAAATTTGCTTCATTCTCAGTCCCTTAAGATAATGTGATAGCAATATGTGATAAGTCTGAAATAAGACAAAATTATTACCGTAAAGGTATCAATGGATGTGGATGTGGCAATAGACGAAATTATAATCGTCATCATTGTGATAATGAGAATAATAAGGATTCTCAAAATAATCCTTCACTCTGTGAAAGTAATATTTGTCATCGATTTGACATGAGATTTTATAAAGCACACATAGATGATTATGGTGCATTCATGATGTGAGTGTGACAACATCTTATTTATGAATACATATTCATTTTTGGAAGAATATGAACGTGCTAGTGATAGTGAATATACCACACTCACCTCTAGAAGGAGGTTTGAGATGATATAAGAAAATAATGTCATTATTATGGTATGAATGGTCATTGGTCACGTACTTATTATATGCCAAAATATTTTGGCATTGTGATTATTAAAAGACAACAGTAATGCAAGAAACAGATCTTGCATATAATTTTGACCATAACCATAATGGTTTAACTTTCTCTTTAAAAGATATATTCACCATATGGATGTTGATGAATATGTGGTAGTACCAAATTAATTGAGAGCTCTGGAAGAGCCAATTATTACTATTTTGAAAAAATATAAATGATTACCAATAACGTATTGTATTGTAGTAAGTCTCAAAGAAACTTATTTAGTTTCCAAAGTATACGCGAAAGCGATTGATTATATTGAGACTATAAAAAAGAAAAGATTTAATATCTTCTATTGCTACAACTTGTAGCTGGGTAATATGTATGTGAAAAGCTACTCGCTTTATTCTCCAATTTGTACTACACAAATAAAAGAATACCACAATAAAATAGATATTTATTGATATAAAAACCCATAACATAATAAACTTCGAGTTTATTGATAGTTGACACATCATGGTGTAAATCTGAAGTTTATCAATGTTGATAATTTATTCAGTTGGCATAATTGGTTTAGTCATATCAATTTAAGTATGATGTGCAAAAATAATAGAGAATTCACATGGGTAAATGTTAAAGAACTAGAAAGTTCTTTACGAATTCTCTTATATTGCTTGTTCTCATTAATTAATAGATCAACTAAAATTGGGATTGAATCCCATGAATGCTGGAAATATCAAAGGTGAATATGGGCTCATTCACCTGCCATGTATATCACATAAGATGCATCTATAAGATGGTTACAAGTACGATTATTATTAACCCGCAATATGATGTTTGTGAGGTCACTTGCTCAATAAGTTGATTTAGAGAATAATTTCCAGATTTTTTGTTCAAGATAGTTCATCTTGATAAGTTGGTTTATATCACAGTTGGTTTAGAAAAATAATTTATTGAGTGCCTCCACTTAATAGCTAAACTATTACTTATGAGAGCAAAGTTATCTATATCAGTTTGATATAGGTTATATACGAAAGTATATTACATTCTCCCCTCACAAGTGGTTCAGGGTCAGGAACCAAATAATTCCATCTTATTATTATTGATATGCGGTGTATATTTTGATTAACACCATAAAGCACAAAGATGATGAAGCAAGTTAGTTTTTCTAACATGATGGGGAGAGATGATAATATTTGAGAAAAAGTTACGCGGAATGAATTATCATTTTAACATTTGGATCCTCGAATAAAATAATATGGACTTGAAGTTCATAAAAAGATAATTTATTTACAATATATTGCAAAGCATGCCAGACGCATTTGCTGACCCAAAGAAAATAACTATATTCTCATTGCAAATGGTCATATTAAGTCCTATAAGGTCAAAGTCTATGGTACGCTTAAAGCGTATAGACAGATCAGTTTCAAATAAACTTCTTAATAAAGAAGATGAGAAAATGATCATAATAAAGGAGGCAAGTGATCTAGAAAATCACATGACATAACACTTCATAAAATCTCAAGAGAGATGCAGGTACCTGAAAATATGAATGAAGAGATCTCTATGTCATGTCTTTATGAAAATAAAGCTAGAACCGATATAAAATGTTCGTCGACGACATCTATCATAGTGCTAAGTATAGATGAGGATCTTAAGTTTGTCGAATACATACACAAAATATTGTCCAAATAGAAGAGACGCAATTCAAGTACAATTGGTTTCATATAAAAGAAATGTTGTTTTGGACCTACAGTTCAAATACTTGAAAGTATAAAGTCAATGATATGTGCAGTCAGTTTGCGATATCTTTTATGTCTAGTATGAGATAAAAAATTGATATGCATCTAAATTCTATTTATTTGGCTTATATGACTTAATAGTCCCTCAAGGATTTAAATTGCTTAAAGCATATAGAATTCATGGTCATGAAGTACTACATCCTAAGTGCAATTTGTGCGCATATGTATCTTGCTATAACTATAAGCATGAAAATATGATCGCGCGAATCTCTATGGAGATATTGAAAAGGCTATTCCACGGTATTTTATGAAGATATTACATATCTATCAAGAATGATAACTTCAAGGTGCAATATATTCATTCAAGTTAATATGGATAGTTTGTTTAACAAATATCTACCAACGATCTTTTGAAGATAGTGTACAAGATTGGGATGCGAAGGCTCAAGGATGTGAATTGATGCTCTTATCAGGGGGAGTTAATATGCGTTTTACTCTTTTTTCCTTACAAGATTTTATCTCAATGGGTTTTTCTTGTAAGGTTTTTAACGAGGCAACCAAAAGGTGTATTGTTAGATATGTGTACTCTTTTTCCTTCCCTAGAATTTTTTTCCCACTGGATTTTATTTTATTTAAAGTATTAATGAGGCACATTATCTATTGAATAGGCATTCATGGGGAGTGTTATAAATAAAATTTTATTTATGTTGAATGTCTATATTTAGAGAGATTCTAGGGGTTATTACTTGGTGGCTAAGTCACCCTCTCCCTATAAATAGAGGGTTCTATTCTATTGTAATTCATCCCAAAAATTCAATAGAAATTTTTTCTCTACTTTTCTCTCCAATATTGCTCTTATTTTTTTATTGTTTTATAACAAATCTGGTAATGAATCTCATTCTCTTTTTCTCTTTCAAATGTTCCATATATGAAGAACAAGTTTTGCCCAACAAAATGGTTGGTGATGCTACTTTCCATGCAAGGACAAAGTTGTTTAGTTTTTAAAAGTTTCATGGTTTAATGCCTAAAAAGAACAATCACCAATACATATTTCGAATTATTGGCTCATCATACAAGGCTTGATATTTGTGAGTTTTGATTAGATAAAGGATTACTTCTAATTATACACATGCTATGGGGGCTTCTCATGATAACTTGAAGGCTTGAAAAACATAAAAAAGTCATATTTTTAATCGAGGGGCGGTTCAATCACAATAGTGGCCTAAAGCCAAAAAAATTTATGAGGCCTTAAACCTTTTCTATTGAGATCTCATATATATTATATCTGAAATATATTTTCCTTACTTTTTGGTCAAAATTTGAAATATAATTAAATATTTTTCTACGAATAATTTATTAATTGATAGGAAGGTTAATCCTTTTATATTTTTTTCTTTTCTCCTTTTTGGATTCATTATCATTTAACTCAAATAATATGGAGATGTTCATTTTAAAAACACAATCTATATTTTTAAATTTAGTATTTTATTGTTTGTTAAAAATTTACCAATAATACATCTGTGGTAATTATACCAAAGTTTCAATTCTTTTTTTTTTTTTTTGAGTTTTGAGGTGCACGCGATTCAATTTTTCTTGTTCACTTATTTAAATTCTACTTTAGTATATAACAAAAGTGTAATATATACCTATGAAATAGACATATAGAAAATAAAAAAATATCGCATTAAAAAGATAATAAAGACTTATAATAATAAATTTTGATTCTAGAAGTTGATAATTGATAACAAAATAAGTTAATTTTACTTTGTTTACTTTGATATGCCTGAAAACTTTCAAAAGAATGAAATAAAATTGCAGTTCAAGTTATTCAACGTGCTTTAATTTTTCTGTTTGACAAATATGTTGCGCATATATGAAAAGAAGAAAAAAAACATAATTACAAAGAGAAATTAAGAAAATATGACCTTAAAAATGAAAACGAAATATAATATATCCGTATATATCTCCTTTTAGAACTTGTCCTTTCTGGCACTTCTTTCCTTCTTATAAAAGTTTTGTACTCTTTTCACTACGAAATCCAATATTTTCTGTTAAAAGATTAAGCTAAAAAATTAATTACTGGAGTACTAATGTCACGACTCAATTCCCAAACCCGGTCGTGATGGCGCCTCCCGTGAAGACAAGGCCAGCCAACGGAACATCAACACCTCTTTAGCAGTTACTTTGCACGATTAAATCTAAAACATAATTAAATTATCATAAACGCGGAAGGAAAGTGATAAAACAGGGAAAACATCCCGACATAGCCCGAAATCGGGGTGTCACAAGTCATGAGCTACTACAGAGTTTGAATTTAAGTCTACGAAATGTAAAGTCTGATACAACTGTCTGAAGGAAAATCCAAAAAAAAATATGAAATAGGAGAGATAAGGGCTGCGGACGTCAACACCTACCTCGTCACTCTGACTAGCCTCCTGATCTGATGAGAATCAGTGCTCAGGGGTAGACTCCACAATTCCTGTATTTGCACACGTGGTGCACGGAGTAATGTGAGTACACCGACCCAGTGAGTAATAATAATAAATAATATCTGAAAGTAAGAAAGCATATAACAGCACAAGATAGTTCTATATCAGGCAGTAAAAGCAGTAAATCCGTAGAACAAAATAGTATAAAAGTGAAATTCCCTTTTTAAAGTAAAACCAGTAAATTAGGTAAGATATCAAATAGATAGTGAATAGAAATCTGCCCCTCGGGCCCAGTATCAATCGCTCAGAAATAGTATCAGCCCCTCGGGCTCAGTATCACATTACTCAGATCAATATCAGCCCATCGGGCTCAGTATCACATCACTTATATCAGTATCAGCCCCTCGAGCTCAGTATCACATCACACGGGTACCCGCGCTCACTGGGGATTTACAGACTCCGGGAGGGGCCCCTTATGGCCCAAGCGCAATATCAAGCCACCTCGTGGCATATAAATCAAGGCCTGAAAGCCTCACTCAGTCCAGAAAAATATCATAAGCCCCTCGGGCATCAATAAAATAATAGTTCTCAGTCCAAGCATCAGTGAAATATCATTTAAAGTCTCAAAATTCGTTTAAAGTGGCTGAGTTTGCAAAACAGTATAATCATTAGGACTCAGTTCAAATAACGTATCAAAATAGTGAGGAAATAGTAATAACAATCCTCGAAGGATTCAAATAATTGGCTTTAAGCCCAAAACATGGCAATAAGCCCAAATCATGATGATAAACAAATCAACTTAATCAAATACGCGGTAAAATATCAAACGGGACGGACCAAGTCACAATCCTTAGTAGTAAACAACCCCGTGCTCGCCATTAAGCGCGCATTTCACCTCAATACAGCACTACGTTGTGCAAATCTGGGGTTTCAAACCGTCAGGATATCATTTACTATCATTACTCACCTCTAGCCAGCCAAAAGTCTAGCTCGCTATGCCTTTTCCTCTCGAATCGATCTCCTCGTGTGTCGAATCTGATCAAAACCACAAGGAATACATTACAATAGGCTAAGGGAACATAACCCAATCGAAAAGACTCGAAAAATATCAAAAATCACGAAATTGGCAAAACCCGAGCCCCCGGCCCACTTCTCGAAAAATTAGAAAATTTACATCACCGGATTCTTTATCTCGCCACCAGTCTATACATATCAAATTTACCAAAATCCGAGCTCAAATGCTCCCCCAAACCTCAAATTTTCTTTTTTTTTAAGTTCAAGCCCTAACCTCCATTTTTGACCTCTAATTGCTTGATTTTTTTCACCCTTAATTCATTTAATAACACATTAGATTTATGTTTTAGGCTCAGAATTCCTTACCTCAATGAAGTCCCTTGATTCCCTCTCCAAAATCGCAGAATAACCTCCAAGTCCGAAGTGAAAATGTTGAGTTCTTCCAAAATTTTCCCGAAGATGGAATTAAATATCCCTGACCAGGCTTTTCCGCTTCCGCGATCAAATTGTAGCTTCTGCGACTCCGCTTCTGCGGTTTCTCACATTTTGCCCACAACCTCTTCTGCGGTCCATTACTCGCATAAGCGAGACCGCTTCTGCGGTCCATTTGTCCGCTTCTGCGGAACTACCCCTGAATCCACATTTCGCTTCTACGGTTCTCCCTTCGCTTCTGCGGTCCATTTCCGCAGAAGCAAAAACACCAGATACCAGAACTCTTCAGCAGTCACACAAGTCCAAAATTCAACCCGTTGGCCATCCGAAATCACCCCGAGGCCCCCGGGACCTCAACTAAAAGTGCCAACCCATTCCAAAACATCATCCAAACTTGGTCCAATCATCAAAACACATCTAACAATGACAAAATCATCAATTCCCACCGAATCCAAGCCTAAGTTTCTCAAAAACTTTTGAAATACGCATTTGATCAAGAACCCGACCAAAACACCTCCGAATGACCTGAAATTTTGCACACACATCCAAATTCACCTAACGAAGCTACTGCAACTCTAGGAATTCCATTCTGACCCTCGGATCAAAATCTTACCGATCAACCGGAATTCGCCAAAATACTAACTTCGCCAATTCAAGCCTAATTCTACACCGGACCTCCAAAATCAATTCCGATCACGCTCCTAAGTCACAAATCATCCATCGAAGCTAACCGGATCACCGGAAATCACATCCGAGCCCTCTAACTCAATGATCAACATCCGGTTGACTTTTCCAAAACAAACCTTCCTAAAAGAGACTAAGTGTCTCTTTTCCTACCAAAACCAATCCAATTCAACTCTAACACACCAAATACCGATAATAAAACATGGGGAAGCACGAAATAGGGGAAACAGGGCGGTAACTCACGTGACGACGAGCCGGATCGTCACATCCTCCCTAACTAAAACAAACGCTCACCCTCGAGCGGGTCAAAAAACATACCTGGAGCCATAAACAAGTGAGGATATCTACTCTGTATCTCCCGCTCGGTCTCCCAAGTAGCCTCCTCCATGGGACGACCTCTCCACTACACCTTTACCGAAGCTATATCCTTTGATCTCAGCTTTCGAACCTGACGACCCAAAATAGCCACTGGCTCCACATCATAGGTCAAATCATCATCCAACTGAATAGTACTGAAGTCTAAAACATGGGACGGGTCCCCAACATACTTCCGGAGCATAGATACGTGAAACATCGGGTGCACGCCCGACAAGCTAGGTAGCAAGGCAAGCTCATAAGCCACCTCCCCAATCCTCATAAGTACCTCAAAAAGCCCAATAAACCGCAGACTCAGCTTCCCTTGCTTTCCAAACCGCATAACACCCTTCATGGGCGAAACCTTCAACAAGACCTTCTCACCCACCATATGACACATCTCGAACCTTCCGGTCCGCATAAATCTTCTGATGCGACTGTGCTGTACGAAGACTCTCCTAAATCAGCCTCACCTTCTCTAAGGCCCCCTGAACCATCTCTGTCCCCAATAACCTAGCCTCACCGGGCTAGAACCATCCAATAGGAGATCTACATCGCCTTCTATACAACGCCTCATACGGAGCCATCTGAATGCTCGACTGATATCTGTTGTAGTAGGCAAAATCTGCAAGTGGCAAAAACTCATCCCAAGAACCCCTAAAATCAATAACACAAGCACGCAACATGTCCTCCAATATCTGAATAGTACGCTCGGACTGTCCGTCTGTCTGAGCATGAAATGCTGTGCTCAACTCTACCTGCATACCCAACTATCGCTGAAATGTCCTCCAGAAGTGAGAAGTGAATTGAGTGCCCCTATCTGAGATAATAGACACTGGAACCACATGCAGTTGGACAATCTCCCGGACAAAGATCCCTGCCAGCCGCTCCGAAGAATAGATAGCACATACCAGAATGAAGTGCGCGAACTTGGTCAGCCTGTCCACAATCACCCAAATCGAATCGAACTTCTTCAAAGTCCGAGGGAGACCACTCACAAAATCCATAGTAATACTCTCCCACTTCCACTCTGGAATAATCATCCGTTGAAGTACACCACCCGGCCTCTGATGTTCGTACTTTACCTGCTGACAGTTGAGACACCGTGCCACAAACCCTACTCTATCCTTTTTCATCCTTCTCCACTAGTAGTGCTGCTCAAATACTAATACATATTTGCGGCTCCCGGATGGATGGAATACCGCGAGTTGTGGGCCTCTTCCAATATCAAATCCCGAAGTCCATCCACATTGGGCACGCAAATCCGGCCCTGCATCCTCAACACGCCATCATCATCGATAGTCACATCCCTGGCATCATCATGCTGAACCCTGTCCTTAAGGACAAGCAAATGGGGATCATCATACTGGCGCTCTCTGATGCGATCATATAAGGACAACCGAGAAACCACACAAGCCAACACCAACTGGGCTCCGAAATATCTAGTCTCACCAACCGATTGGCCAAAGCCTGAACATTAGCTGCAACGGGCCTCTCCCCAACTGGAATGTACGCCAAGATCCCCATACTAACTGTCTTTCGGCTCAAAGCATTGGCCACTACATTGGTCTTCCCTGGGTGATACAGAATGGTGATATCATAGTCCTTAAGAAACTCTAGCCATATCCGCTGCCTCAAATTAAGGTCCTTCTGCTTGAACAGATGCTGAAGACTGCGATGATCGATGAATACCTCACAAGATACACCATACAAGTAGTGCCTCCAAATCTTCAAATCATGAACTATATAAGCCAACTCCGAATCATGTACAGGGTAGTTCTTCTCGTAGGGCTTCAACTGACGAGAAGCATAAGCAATAACTCTACCATCCTGCATCAATACACATCCGATCCCAACTCTCGATGCATCACAATATACAGTATAAGAACATACGGCTAAGGGCAAAACCAATACTGGATCCATGGTCAAGGCTGTCTTGAGCTTCTGAGAGCTCTCCTCGCACTCATCCGACCACAGAAATGGAGCACCCTTCTGAGTCAACTTGGTCAAGGGCGACGCAATAGAGGAAAATCCTTGAACGAACCGGCAATAATAACCTGCTAACCCAAGGAAACTACGAATCTCTGTGGCTGAGGTCGGTCTAGGCCAACACTGTACCGCCTCTATCTTCTTCGGCTCGACTTGAATACCCTCGCTGGACACCACGTGCCCCAAGAAAGCTACTGAGCTGAGCCAAAACTCACACTTGGAGAACTTTGCATAAAACTTCTCCTCCCTCAATCTCTACAATACAACTCGCAAATGCTGCGCGTGCTCCTCCCGGCTATGCGAGTACACCAGAATATCATCAATAAAAATGATAACAAATAAATCCAGATATGGCCGAAATACACTGTTCATCAGATGCATGAACGCTGCTGGGGCATTTGTCAGCCCAAAGGACATAACGAAAAACTCATAGTGCCCATATCTAGTCCTAAAAGTAGTCTTCATAATGTCTGAATCTCTTATCTTCAACTGGTGATAGCCTGAACGGAGATCAATCTTGGAGAATACCCTTTCTCCCTGGAGCTGGTCAAATAAATCATCAATGCGAGGCAGGGGATACTTGTTTTTCACTGTTACTTTGTTCAATTGCATGTAGTCAATGCACATTCTCATTGTGCCATCTTTCTTTTTCATAAATAGAACCGGTGCACCCCACGGTGACACACTCGTTCGAATGAACCCCTTATCTAGGAGTTCCTGAAGCTGATCCTTCAATTCTTTCAACTTCACTAGTGCCATACGATACGGAGGAATGGAAATGGGCTGAGTGCCCGGCACCAGGTCAATACCAAAATCAATATCCCTGTCCGGTGGCATGCCCGATAGGTTTGCAGGAAACACATCGGGAAACTCCCTCACAACTGGAACCGAAACAATACTAGGAGTCTTAGCTCCAACATCCCTCACAAAAGCCAAATATGATAGACAACCTTTCCCAACTATACGCTGGGCCTTTAAGAAAGAAATCACCCTGTTAGGCACATAGTAAGTCATACCACGCCACTCGATCCTCGAAACACCCGGTATAGCCAGAGTGAGTGTCTTAGCATGACAGTCCAGAATATCATGACATGGAGATAACCAGTCCATGCCCAAAATAACATCTAAATCTACCATGCTCAATAGCAATAGATCCACTCGGGTCTCCAAACCCCTAATAGTCACCAAACACGACCGATATACATGGTCTACAACAATAGTATCACCCATCAGGGTAGATACATGAACAGGTAAGGTAAGACACCCTCGGGTCGTACCCAAACAATGAGCAAAATACGAAGACATATAAGAATAGGTGGAATTGGGATCAAATAAGACTGAGGCATCCTTGTGGCAGACCAAAATAATACCTGTGATGACGACATCTGAAGCAATGGCATCTGTCCTTCCCTAAAGAGCATAAAAGCAAGCCTGACCACCGCCCGATCGGCCTCCCCCTCTGGGGAGACCCCTGGCTGCCTGACCCTCACCCCTAGCTGGCGGGGTGGGTGCTGAAGAAACTGGACCAGAAAACGAGGGCTGACCTCTCTACTGAGATGATCTAGCAGCTAGACGAGGACACTGCCTCCACATATGCCCAAACTCTCTGCACTCATAGCAACTCCTGGGTGCTAGAGAACGGGACTGAAGGGAACCCCACGCGTCGGAGTGGCTAGCTGATGCACTCAGTCTAGAGGAACCCTGAATAGATGGAGCTCGAGATGAACCTTGTGCTGGAAGAGCGCTAAGAGATGGCTGACTCTGCTGATAACCCTGATGACCACGACCTGAAGATGACCCACGATACTCGGAACGGGCTGACTGAGCGGGCCTGAAAGAGCGACCCCTACCCTGCTGAAACTGGCCCCTCAAAGGAGCACCACTGAAACTGTCAGAACCTCGAGGCCTCTTGGCATCCCTCTCCTCCCGATCCTGGCGGTGAACTAACTCAATATCTCGAGCTATATCCACCACATCCTCAAAGTAAACGCCCAACACTCTCTCTTTAGTCATAAGAACACAAAACTGATAGTTAAGGCCATCCAATAATCTCCTGATCCGCTCACGCTCAAACAGAACCAGCCAAACTGCATGACGAGCCAACTCTGAGAAACTCAACTCATACTGACATACAGTCATGTCTCCTTGTCGTAGCCACTCGAACTGCCTACACAGCTCCTCCCTATGGGACCGCGGCACATACTTCTCCAAAAAGAGAATGGAGAACTCCTCCCAAGACAAAGGTTCTGCACCAACCGGCCTACGCTGCTCATACGCCTCCCACCAAGTGAAGGCTGCCCTAATAAACTGAAAAGTAGTAAAATCCACACCGCTGGAATCAAGAATCCCCGCTGTGCGAAGCATCCGCTGACATCTATCAAGAAAAATCTAGGCATCCTCACCCTCGACTCCAGTAAATGTTGGAGGCTGGAGCCTCCCAAACATCTCGAGGCGACGCTGCTCGTCCTCGGGCATAACTGGAATCCTGAACTCCTGCACTGGAGCAACTGGTTGAGCTGGAAGTGCCTTTGGAGTCTGTAATCCCTGCACTACCTGATCAGGTGTGCGAGCAGCGGAGTTCTGACTGCCTCCCTCGGCCTGTGAAGTAGCTGCTACTACTGTGGTGGTGGCTGAAACCACCTGAGCCAGGCCCGTACAGACGGTCAATATCTGGGCCAATGTCTTCTGGAGACCTGAAATCACAATGGGCACAGCTGGTGCCTAAACACGTGCTACTGGAGCCTGGTTTTGAGCCAGGGAAACTAAAGGATCCACAGGTGCTGCCTCTGCTGCTCTGCCCCTACCACGACCACGACCACGACCGCGTCCACGGCCCCTGGTAGCCTCAGTAGGTGGTACTACTGGTCGTCCGTCCTGTCCGGTAGCTCGTGTCCTCACCATCTGTGAGAGAATAGAACAAAGAGAAGTTTAGTACTCGGATCAACAAGTTCGCACGACAGAATTGCAAGAATGTGAAGTTTTTCCTAAAAGGTTCTGCAGCCTCCCGAGGATAAGTACAGACGTCTCCGTACCGATCTGTGAGACTCTGCTAAACCAGCTCATGACTCGCGAGACCTAGTAACCTAGGCTCTGATACCAACTTGTCACGACCCAATTCCCAAACCCGGTCGTGATGGTGCCTCTCGTGAAGACAAGGCCAGCCAACAGAACATCAACACCTTTTTAGCAGTTACTTAGCACGATTAAATCTAAAACATAATTAAATTATCATAAACGTGGAAGGAAAGTGATAAAATAGGGAAAACATCCCGACATAGCCCGAAATCGGGGTGTCACAAGTCATGAGCTACTACAGAGTTTGAATTTAAGTCTACGAAATGTAAAGTCTGATACAACTGTCCGAAGGAAAATCCAAAAAAAAAAAATGAAATAGGAGAGATAAAGGCTGCTGACATCAATAGCTACCTCGTCACTCTGACTAGCCTCCTGATCTGAGAAGAACCAGTGCTCAAGGGTAGACTCCACAATGCCTGTATCTGCACACGTGGTGCACGGAGTAATGTGAGTATTCCGACCCAGTGAGTAACAATAATAAATAATATCAGAAAGTAAGAAAGCACATAACAGCAAAAGGCAGTTCTATATCAGGTAGTAAAAACAGTAAATCCGTACAACAGAACAGTATAAAAGTGAAATTCCCTTTTTAAAGTAAAACCAGTAAATCAGGTAAGATATCAAATAGATAGTGAATAGAAATATGCCCCTCGGGCCCAGTATCAATCGCTCAGAAACAGTATCAGCCCCTCAGACTCAATATCACATTACTCAGATCAGTATCAGCCCCTTGGCTCAGTATCACATCACTTAGATCAGTATCAGCCCCTCGGGCTCAGTATCACATCACATGGGTACCCGCACTCATTGGGGGTGTACAGACTCCGGGAGGGGCCCCTTACGGCCCAAGCGCAATATCAAGCCATCTCGTGGCATATAAATCAAGGCCTGAAAGCTTGCTCACATCACACTCGAGGCCTGAAAGCCTCTTTACATATCACTCGAGGCCTGAAAGCCTCCTCACCTCACGCTCAAGGCCTGAAAGCCTCACTCAGTCCAGAAAAATATCATAAGCCCCTCGAGAATCAATAAAATAATAGTTCTCAGCCCAAACATCAGTGAAATATCATTTAAAGTCTCAAAATTCGTTTAAAGCAGCTGAGTTTGCAAAACAGTATAATCATTAGAACTGAGTTTAAATAACGTATCAAAATAGTGAGGAAATAATGATAACAATACCCGAAGGATTCAAATAATTGGCTTTAACCCCAAAACATGGAAATAAGCCCAAATCATGATGATAAACAAATCAACTTAATCAAATACGCGGTAAAATATCAAACGGAACGGACCAAGTCACAATCCCCAGTAGTAAACAACCCCGCGCTCACCATTAAGTGCGCATTTCACCTCAATACAGCACTACGTTGTGCAAATCCGGGGTTTCAAACCCTCAGGATATCATTTACTATCTTTACTCACCTCTAGCCGACTAAAAGTCTAGCTCGCTATGCCTTTTCATCTCGAATTGACCTCCTCGTGCGTCAAATCTAATCAAAACCACAAGGAATACGTTAAAATAGGCTAAGGGAACATAACCCAATCGAAAAGACTCAAAAATATCAAAAATCACGAAATTGGCAAAACCTGAGCCCCGGGCCCACTTCTCGAAAAATCAAAAAGTTCACATCACCGGATTCCTTATCTTGCCACCAGTCTATACATATCAAATTTACCAAAATCTGAGCTCAAATGCTCCCTCAAATATCAAATTTTCTTTCTCTTAAGTTCAAGCCCTAACCTCCATTTTTGACGTCTAATTCCTTGATTTTTTTCACCCTTAATTCATGTAATAACACATTAGATTTATGTTTTAGGCTCAGAATTCCTTACCTCAATGAAGTACCTTTATTCCCTCTCCAAAATTGCACAATAACCTCCAAGTCCGAAGTGAAAATGTTGAGTTCTTCTAAAATTTTCGCGAAGATGGAATTAAATATCCCTGACCAGGCTTTTCCGCTTCCGCGATCAAATTGTCGCTTCTGCGACTCCACGTATGCGGTTTCTCAAATTTTGCCCACAACTGCTTCTGCGGTCCATTTGTCTGCTTCTGCGGAACTACCCTTGACTCCACTTTTCGCTTCTGCGGTTCCCTTTTCGCTTCTGCGGAACTGCTTCTGCGGTCCATTTCCGCAGAAGCAAAAACACTAGATACCAGAACTCTTCAGCAGTCACACAAGTCCAACATTCACCCCGTTGGCCATCCGAAATCATCCCGAGGCCCCTGGGACCTCAACCAAAAGTGCCAACCCATTCCAAAACATCATCCAAACTTGCACCAATCATCAAAACATATCTAACAACGCCAAAATCATCAATTCCTACCGAATCCAAGCCTAAGTTTCTCAAAAACTTTTGAAATACGCATTTGATCAAAAACCCGACCAAAACACCTCCGAATGACCTGAAATTTTGTACACACATCCAAATTCACCTAATGAAGCTACTGCAACTCTTGGAATTCCATTCCTACCCTCGGATCAAAATCTCACCTATCAACCGGAATTCGCCAAAATACTAACTTCGTCAATTTAAGCCTAATTCTACACCGGACCTCCAAAATCAATTCTGATCACGCTCCTAAGTCAAAAATCATCCCCTGAAGCTAACTGGATCACCGGAAATGACATCTGAGCCCTCTAACTCAATAGTCAACATCCGATTGACTTTTCCAAAATAAACCTTCCTTAAAGAGACTAAGTGTCTCTTTTCCTACCAAAACCAATCCAATTCAACTCTAACACACCAAATGCCGAAAATGAAACATGGGGAAGCACAAAATAGGGGAAACGGGGCGGTAACTCACGTGACAATGGGATGGGTCGTCACAACTAATTTTTTGGGCCCTAAGAGCTTGGGGGCCTAAAACAAATGCTTTATTTCCTTGGCCCTTCATCTGCCCCTATTTTAACATTTCAATAACATTAATATTTGAATCACCTTACAAACCTCAAGCAATAGTGGTAACACTAGAATGACCACGTTATAGTTAAACACGTTTGTCTAATCGAATTGATAACATTCCTCAATTTGATTGGTGTAATCAATTTATATATAAGATATAGGATGACAATTTCGTGATTAGTAATCCTAGAATTAAACACTAAATTGATACATTTGTTTTTCTTCAAAACTCTTCTCCTGATGTAATGACCGGCTGGTTGTTTTGAGAATTAATGACCCGATCCCCTATTAACTGCTTTTATCGTGTTTGTTTATGCTATTCTGGGTTGCCGGGAGGTTTTGTTTTGAGTTTCAAAGTGTTTTGGGACACTTAGTCCCTAAATGAGGGTTTAAGATTTAGAATTTGGACCGTAGTCAGAGCAGAATGAAGTCATTTTCGAAATGGAACTCCATCAATTTTGTTAGCTCCGTTGGGTGATTTCGGGCTTAAGGGCATGTTCAGATTGTTTTTTTGGGGTCTGTAGCTTAATTAGGCTTGAAATGCCGAAAATTAAAATTTTGTAGTTTGCGGTTCGGTAGTGAGATTTTGATATCGGGGTCAGAATGAAGTTTTGGAAGTCGCAGTAGGTTGTGTGCAAAGTTTCAGGTCATTCCAACGAGATTTGATAGACTTTTTGATCAAAAGCGGAATTCGGATGTCTTTAGAGTTTTTAGGCTTGAATCCATGGTTAATTTGATGTTTTGATGTTGTTTTAGGTGTTTTGAGGATCGATACAAGTTTAGAAGGTGGTATATGACTTGCTCGTGTCTTTGGTTGAGGTTCTGAGAGCCTCGGGATGATTTCGGGTGGTTAATGGATGATTTTGAGTTGAGTTTGGCAGATGAAGGAGTTCTGTTGCTGTCACAACCACACCTGCAGCTAGGGGACCGCAGGTTCCGGCACGCAGGAGCAGATAAGAAGCTGCAGATGTGGCCAAGAGAGGGGCAGGCTGGGATCGCAGAAGCGAGGTCCTGGGGCACCTGCGATTACGCATATGCGGGATAGCTTGCGCGGGTGCGGCCTTGGTATTTTAAGTGAAGTTTGCAGGTGTGCACCTCGGACCGCAGGTGCGACTATTTAACCGCAGCTGCAGTTTTACAGTTTTACAGGGGTAGAAACTATAAATTCCACCCTTCGCGATTTTTGACCATTTCTCTCAATTTTTCATTCGGAGTGAAGCTTTAGAGGGAATTTTCATGGGAGATTTTCAGAGGGATTTATTGAGGTAAGGTCTTTGGTCCTTAAGCTCATTATTATGGTAATTTTTATCATTGTAAGCATAAAATTTGAAGGAAAATCAATGATCAAAATGGGGGTTAGGGCTTGGTTAATTGAAGAGCTTTGAGTGGTGATTTGAGGAACCATTTTAGGTCCTATTTTTGGTACTTTTGGTATGACTGAACTCGTGAGAGTGTGAGGATCCCGAATTTATAAATTTTACCCAATTCCGAGATGTGGGCCCGGGGGGCGTTTTGGTCATTTTTTCTAATTTCGCGTATTAGCTTTGAATTAATTAGTTGAATTAGTTACTTGAAGTGATCTCTATATTATGCAATAACTTTGAATAGATTTAGGTCATTTGGATTCGGATACTCGTGGCAAGAATGTGGTATAGATTTGATTGAGCTGGTTCAAGGTAAGTGGCTTGTCTAACCTTGTATGGGGGAACTCCCCTTAGAATTTGGCACTGTGATATTTGAAATGCCTTGTACGCAAGGTGACGAGCGTGTATTTGTGCTGATTGTTGAAATTCTATTTTTATTTAAGTATCTATAATTTTGTATTTTTCTTCACTGTTTACACTACTTGAACTTTGAGCTTACTGTTAGCTTAGGAAAGCATGACTAAATTGCCTACTTGCTCAAACTGCCTTATCTGAACTCTGTGCAGCATGCTAGGTTAGAATTACCTGTATATTTTTATATCAAAATGAATTGAGTTGATTATTCTTGTGTTGTTGCTGTGTGTTTACATTGCGACTACGGGCGGTCCCCGGTTGATCCCCTTTTTTTGTTTATTTGGGACTACAGATGTGGTATTCTGGTAGATCCCCCTGCACAGTGATATGGACTATGGGACAACACCCGGGAGATCCACTGATTATTTACTTTTGGAGTAGAAGAGGCTTGAGAGGTTCCAGAAGTATCAGCCTCCTCCATTCAGTGGACTAGCATTAGAGGATGCTCTGGGATGTCTAAAGGGGTGTCACCGTATCCTTCGCACTATGGGTATAGCAGGATCGAGCGGGGTTTCCTTCACCACCTTTCAGCTTCGAGGAGTCACCAATGAGTGGTGGAGTGCTTATGAGTTAGATAGCCTGGATGAGGCAGTTTCCCCTAAGTTTTCAGAAATGTTCACGAGGGAATACGTTCCTTAGAGCCTTAAGGACACATGGCACATGGAGTTTGAGCGCTTGCGCCAGGGTAATATGACTGTCTCAGAGTATGCTATCTGTTACACCGATCTGGCTAGACATACACCAGCCCTGATTTCCACTATTCGCGAGATAGTTCGCCAGTTTATTGAGGGGCTTATTTCTAGCATCAGGTCCAGCATGGCTCGAGAGTTGGATATAGACATCTCTTATCAATAGGGGGTAAGCATTGCTAGGAGAGTAGAGGGTATGCATGCTCGGGACTGAGAGGAGAGGGAGGTCAAGAGATCTCTAGAGTCGGGCCATTATTCTGGTGCCCATGCCCCAGCTTTAGCTTGTCATGGTAGGGGTTATATGAGTCGCCCCGTTCATTCAGCTCTTCCAGTGGTATTCCAGCTCCTCATAGACCTCAGGAGCCTTATTATGCACCTCCAGTATCTAGTGTGCCTCCTACACGGGTTGCTTCCAGTGGTCAGTCCAGTAACAGCCGCCACAACCTCCCAAGGCTTGTTTTGAGTGTGGCAACATACGCCATATGGTGAGGGATTGCCCTAGGCTTGGGAGGTGTGCAACATCATAGACTTCTCAACCACAACATGCTCCGTAAAGTTCTCAAGCTATGATTACAGCACCAGTTGCTACTCCACCTGCGCCTCTATCTAGTTGTGGAGGTAGGGGAGGTAGAGGTCGCTCTAGAGGGGGAGGCCAGCTCGACACTAGGCCCTTCCTTCCCATAATAAGGGCCTCTAATTCTGTTATCACAGGTACTATCGTGGTCTGTCATAGAGATGTATTGGTTCTATTCGATCCAGGCTCCACTTATTCTTATGTGTCCTCTTATTTTGCCACGTATTTGGGTGTATCTCGGGATTCTTGGAGTTCTCCTGTTTATGTTTCTACTCCTGTTGGAGATTCTCAGTTGTGGACCGCGTTTATCGGTCGTGTTTGATTACTCTTAGTGGTTTTGAGACCAGAGCCGATCTATTATTGCTCAATATGGTAGACTTTGATATTATTTTGGGCATGGACTGGTTTTCACCCCATTATGCTATTCTTGATTGTCGCGCGAAAATCGTGACGTTGGCTACGCCAGGTATACCGCGAATAGAGTGGAGGAGTACCTTTGATCATACTTCCAGTAGAGTTATTTCATTTCTTAAGGCTCAGCGTATGGTTGAGAAGGGATGTGACACGTATCTAGCTTATGTGAGAGATATCAGTATTGATACCTCTACAGTTGATTCAACCCCAGTAGTACAGGATTTCTCTGATATGTTTCCAGCTGATCTTCCGGGCATGCCGCCCGATAGAGACATTGATTTTGGCATTTATCTGTTGCGGGTCACTCAGCCTATTTCTATTTCTCTATACCGTATGGCTCCTCCTAAGTTGAAGGAGTTGAAGGAGCAGTTACAGGAATTGCTTGATTCATTTGGCCCAGTGTATCACCTTGGGTGCTCATGTCTTATTTGTGAAGAAGAAAAATGGTTCTATGCGTATGTGTATTGATTATCACCAGTTGAATAAGGTTACAATGAAGAACCGTTATCTTTTGCCTTGTATTCATGACCTGTTTGATCAATTACAGGGCGCTTGTGTGTTTTCTAAGAATGACTTACGTTCAGGCTATCATCAGTTGAAGATTCGGGAGCTAGATATCCCGAAGACTGCCTTTAGGACTCGGTATGGTCATTACGTGTTCCTTGTTATGTCATTTGGGGTAACCAATGCCCCAACAACCTTTATGCATTTGATGCACAGTGTATTTCGGCTATATCTTGGCTCATTTGTCATTGTCCTTTTTATAAAATTCTGGTATATTCCCGGAGTCAGGAAGATTATGAGCAGCACCTGAGGACAGTGCTTCAGACTTTAAGAGAGAAGAAATTATATGCTAATTTCTCAAAATGTGAGTTTTGGTTGGATTTCGTGGCATTCTTTGGTCACGTGGTATCTAGTGAGGGGGTAAAGGTGGATCCGAAGAAAGTGGAAGCAGTGCAGAGTTGGCCCAGACCATCCTCAGCTACAAAGATACGTAGTTTTCTTTGCTTGGAGGGTTATTACCGTCGATTTGTTGAGGGATTTTCATCTATTGCAACACCTATGACCAGACTAACCCAAAAGGGTGCTCCGTTCCAGTGGACGGGACAGTGTGAGGAGAGCTTTTAGAAACTTAAGGCATCATTGACTACAACACCAATTTAGATATTGCCTATCGGCTCGGGGCCTTATACTGTCTATTGTGATGCATCGAGGATTGTCCTTGGAGTGGTATTGATGAAAGATGGTAGGGTGATTGCCTACGCGTCTAGACAATTGAAGGTTTATGAGAAGAATTATCCTGTCCACGATCTTGAGTTAGCTGCTATTGTTCATGCCTTGAAGATCTGGAGTCATTATTTGTATGGTGTGCCTTATGAGATTTATACGGATCACTAGAGTTTGCAGCATCTGTTCAAGCAGAAGGACCTTAACTTGTATCAGAGGAGGTAGTTAGAGCTGCTGAAGGACTATGATATCACTATTTTGTATCACCCAGGAAAGGCCAATATGGTGGCTGATGCTTTGAGTCACCGGACGAAGAGTTTGGGGAGTTTGGCTTATTTAGTAGCACCAGAGAGACCTATGGCGATGGATGTTCAAGCCTTAGCCAATCAATTTGTGAGATTGGATCTTTCGAAGCCTAGTCAGTTCCTTGCTTGTGTGGTTTCTCGGTCTTCCTTGTTCGATCGTATTCGAGAGCCATAGTTTGATGACCTTCATTTGTGTGCCCTCAGGGATCGGGTTCTATAGGGTGATGCTAGAGATGTGACCATTGGTGATGATGAGGTATTGAGGATGCCAGGTCGAGTTTGTCTACCCAATGTTGATGGGCTTAGAGACTTGATTCTAGAGGAGGCCCATAGTTCACGGTATTCCATCCAACCGGGTGCCGCGAAGATGTATCAGGATTTGAGACAACAGTATTGGTGGAGGCAGATGAAGAAAGATATAGTTGGGTTTGTAGCTCGGTGCCTCAATTGTTAGCAGGTAAAGTATGAGCACCAGAGACTGGGTGGATTGCTTCAGCAGATAGAGATTCCGAAGTGGAAGTGGTAGTGGATCACCATGGACTTCATAGTTGGGCTACCACGAACTTTGAAGAAGTTCGATGCTATTTGGGTGATTGTGGATTGGCTGACCAAGTCCGCGCATTTCATTCCTATATGTACCACCTATTTTTTGGAGCGGTTGGTGGAGATTTATATCTAGGAGATTGTCCGTCATGGCATTCAAGTTTCTATTATTTTAGATAGAGATACTCAGTTCACATTATGGTTCTGGAGGGCCGTACAACATGAGTTGGATACTCGAGTAGAGTTGAGCATAACATTTCACCCCCAGACGGACGGACAGTCCGAGCGCACCATTCAGATTCTTGAGGATATGCTCCGTGCGTGGGTGATGGAGTTTGGAGGTTCTTGGGATCAGTTTTTGCCACTGGCTGAGTTTGCTTACAACAACAACTATCAGTCTGGCATTCAGATGGCACTGTATGAGGCTTTGTATGGTAGGCGGTGTAGGTCCCCGGTAGGTTGGTTCGAGTCGGGCGAGGCTAGATTATTGGGCACAAACTTAGTACAGGATGCTTTGGAGAAAGTCAAGGTGATTCAATATAGACTCCATATATCCCAGTCCAGACAGAAGAATTATGCGGACTGGAAGGTTTGTGATGTTTCCTATATGGTCGGAGAGCGGGTTTTACTACGGGTTTCACCTATGAAGGGCATTATGAGATTTGGGAAGAAAGGGAAATTGAGTCCGAGGTTTATTGGCTTTTTTAGATATTGCAACGTGTTGGGGAGGTTCCTTATGAGCTTTCCTTACCTCCCAGCTTGGCAGGAGTTCATCCGGTATTTCACATTTTGATGCTTCGGAGGTATCACGGTGATCCGTCGTACGTATTGGATTTTATTTCAATACAGTTGGTCAAGGATCTATCTTATGTTGAGGAGCCAGTGGCGATATTGGAAAGGCAAGTTCGAAAGCTGAGGTCAAAGAATATTGCATCAGTGAAGGTTCAATGGCTGGGTCAGCCGGTCAAGAAGGCCACTTGGGAGACCGAACAGGATATGCGCAGCCGTTACCCTCATCTTTTCACTACTTCAGGTATATCTTTATGCTCGTTCGAGGATGAACGAATGTTTTAAGAGGGGGAGGATGTAACGACCCAACCGGTCATTTTAAGAGTTAACGCTTCGATCCCCTATTGACTGCTTTCCTCGTGTTTGTTTTTGCTATTTTGAGTTGCCGGGTGGTTTTGTTTTGAATTTCGGAGTATTTTGGGACACTTAATCCCTAAATAAGAGTTTAATCTTTAAAATTTGGACCGTAGTCGAAGCAGTGTGAAGACGGCCTCGAAATGGAATTCCATCGGTACCGTTAGCTCCGTTGGATGATTCTTGCTTAGGGGCATGTTTGTATTGTATTTTGGGGGTCCGTAGCTTAATTAGGCTTGAAATGCCGAAAGTTAAATTTTTAAAGTTTTCGGTTCGGTAGTGAGATTTTGATATTGGGTTCGGAATGGAGTTCCGGAAGTCGACATAGGTCCGTTGTGTCATTTGGTATGTGTGTGCGAACTTTCAGTATTCGGGCGAGATTTGATAGACTTTTTGATCAAAAGAGGAATTCGGAAGTCTTTAGAGTTTTAGGCTTGAATCCATGGTTAATTCGTGAGATTTTGATATTGGGTTCGGAATGGAGTTCCGGAAGTCGACATAGGTCCGTTGTGTCATTTGGTATGTGTGTGCGAACTTTCAGTATTCGGGCGAGATTTGATAGACTTTTTGATCAAAAGAGGAATTCGGAAGTCTTTAGAGTTTTAGGCTTGAATCCATGGTTAATTCGTGAGATTTTGATATTGGGTTCGGAATGGAGTTCCGGAAGTCGACATAGGTCCGTTGTGTCATTTGGTATGTGTGTGCGAACTTTCAGTATTCGGGCGAGATTTGATAGACTTTTTGATCAAAAGAGGAATTCGGAAGTCTTTAGAGTTTTAGGCTTGAATCCATGGTTAATTCGATGTTTCGATGTTGTTTTAGGTATTTTGAGGATTGGTACAAGTTTAGAAGGTGGTATATGAATTGCTCGTGCCTTTGATTGAGCTCCCGGGGGCCTCGGGGTGATTTTGGGTGGTTAACGGGTGATTTTAAGTTGAGTTTGGTAGCTGAAGGAGTTCTATTGCTGTCATAACCGCACATGTGGCTAGGGGACCGCAGATGCGGGCACTTAGGAGTGGATAGGAAGCCGCAGATGCAGCCAAGAGAGGGGTAGGCTAGGATCACATAAGCGAGGTCCTGGTCGCACCTGCGATTGCGCATATGCGGGATTTCTTGCGCAGGTGCGGCCCTGGTGTTTTAAGTGAAGTTCGCAGGTGCGCATCTCGGAACGCAGATGCGGGTCCACAGGTGCGACCATTTAACCGCATGTATGGTTTTGCTGGGGCAGAAACTATAAATTCCACCCTTTGCAATTTTTGACCATTTCTCTCATTTTTTCATTCGGGTGAAGCTTTGGAGGACATTTTCAAGGGAGATTTTCAAAGGGAATCATTGAGGTAAGGTCTTTGGTCCTTAAGCTCATTATTATGGTGAATTTTATCATTGTAAGCATGAAATTTGAAGAAAAATCAGTGGTAAATTGGGGGTTAAGGCTTGGTTAATTGGAGAGCTTTGAGTGGTGATTTGAGGGACCATTTGAGGTTCGATTTTTGGTACTTTTAGTATGACTGAACTCGTGAGAGTGTGAGGATCCCGATTTTATCCGATTCCGAGACATGGGCCCGGGAGCGTTTTGGTCATTTTTTCTAATTTCGCGTATTAGCTTAGAATTAATTAGTTTAATTAGTTAAATTAGTTACTTCAAGTGTTATTAACGTTATGCAATTACTTTGAATAGATTTGGGACATTTGAAGTTGTATACTCGTGGCAAGAATGTGGTATAAATTTAATTAAGCTGGTTCGAGGTAATTAGTAGCTTGTCTAACCTTGTGTGGGGGAACTCCCCTTAGGATTTGGTACTGTAATATTTGAAATGCCTTGTACGCGAGTTGACGAGTGCATACTTGTGTTGATTGTTGAAAATCCATGTTTCCTTTAAGTATCTATAATTTCATATTTTTCTTTACTGTTTACACTACTTGAACTTTGAGCATACTATTAGCTTAGGAAAGAATGCCTAAATGACTAAATTGCCTACTTGCTCAAACTCCCTTATCTAAACTCCGTGCTACATGCTTGGTTAGAATTACCTATCTATTTTGATATTAAATTGAATTGAGTTGATTTTTCTTATGTTGTTGCTGCGTATTTACATTGGGACTATGGGCGATTCCTGGTAGATCCCTCTTGTCTGCTTATTTAGGACTATGGATGTGGTGTTCCATTAGACCCCTACACAGTGATATGGACTACGGGACAACACCCGAGAGATCCACTGATTATTTACTTTTGGGGCAACATGATGGGATCCTGGTAGGCCCCCGGTAGTTATATCTATGTTGAGTTGTATACATTCTTTGTTATTTGCCTTGGTTGTGGTTGTTGTTTCTCTCATTATCTGTATTTCTTTACTACTGCTCATCTTCCTTATATATTATTGTATATGACCGGTAGGGCCTTGACCTTCCTCGTCACTACTCAACCGAGATTAGGCTTGGCACTTACTGGGTACCGCTGTAGTGTACTCATGTCCTTTTCTACATATGTTTTTGCGTTTGCAGATCCAGATACTCCCACTCAGCACCCTTGAGGCGAGGCACTTCTGTAGAGACTTCGAGGTATATCTGTCGCGTCCGCAGACCGAGGAGTCCCTTTCTATTCTCTGTACTAGCATAGTCCTTATGTATCTTCCTTGTTGATAGATATTTCTGGAGTTAGAGCATTTCTGTAGTCTTAACTTGTGAGTTATGGGGTTCCGGATTTTAGAAGTGTTAGGTTGAAATTATTGTACTGTTATATGCCAGGTGACATCTTAAATACTGTTTCATTTTGTTATCTCGATTTTTAATTATTTCTTTTCGAATTATTTTTTTTCCGCATTTGTTAGGCTTACCTAACTGTAGAGACTAGGTGCCGTCACGACTGTTTAGGGCGGGAGAACTTGGGTTGTGACACTCGAGCTCATTGACGTTGAACATAAAAGTTTATCCAACTTTATTTAGTTGAAATATAACACGTATTTATATTATATAAACGCAAATCCTATTTTTAGTCTAATAAACTAAACATCTACCAATAAAAGTTTATATATATACTAAATAATCTTGGCATTATTAATCCTAATATTATAATTCCATTTATTATTAATCCCAGAATATAGAATACCAAAGGTTGTGAGGAGTGATATGTATTGATTCATCTTTAACCAGAGTTCTAAGATTCAAGTCTTCTTTGTTAGGGTGCATTTTACACTCCAAATGTGGGACTTTCTGATGTGAACTTAAATTTAATCGGGCTCCAAAGCGAATACCAGACACCAATGAGAAACTAGAAAGAATCCCAAATATTGTTCACCAACCAAACGAGCAGTAAGATGGGAGAATAAGAGCATGTTTGGCCAAGCTTATGGGAGGCCAAAAATACCTTTTTTTCTCAAAAATGTACTTTTTAAAAAATTGAAGCTATTTGGCCAAGATGCAGCAGAAGCAATTTTTCTGCTTTTGAGAAGAAGCAGAAAATTCTAGGTTCTTCCAAGAAGCAGAAGCATAAATAAAAAATTAATTTATTCAAGACAAAACTATCCTCACTATAAATTAATATTTTCTAAATTATTCCTTATTTATTTAAGTTTTTTTTTTGTTTCTAGTTTTTTCCATTCTTTTAAATGTAAAGATATCATATGCATGAATCATATTGTAACTTTTTAAATTTTATTTTTTTCTTTGTGTAATATCTTGTAACTTTCCAAATTATCTTCATCTTTTCTCACACTAGAGTAAATTATCTACATCCTTCTTTGGATTATCAATCTCTTCTTACAAATAATCATTTATAATTTTTTCTCCTATCGACTATTAATTCCCCAATTTTTACAACTGTTATCAAATCTAATTTGTGAAATTACCTACAAATAGGTAATAAATTTATAATTGCATCGCATAATCTATATATTAATAAAAGAAGAAGAAAAAGCCCCCACAGAGCCTCGCAATAGGCCACCTGGCAATTCAGCACAAAGTTAGTTAGGTTAGGTAACGATTAGTTTCTTTTTGAATTTAAATTTTCAAAGAAATTAAATTATGCATTATGTGTTGTTAATAATTAGTTACTCTTTTTGAATTTGAATTTAAACATACTTAACTATTATTTTTTCCAAAAAATAATAATTTTTTATATATTTAAAATTATTTCTATTTTTACGCTCAATGTCATATTTTAAGTTTGACACTCAGAATTATCTTGTTACAGTTACCATAGTTATACACTATTTTATCCGGTGAAATTCTTCTACCGATAAGGAATTCAACTATTATGCTAATGAAGACATTACTGTAGATATTGAGGAAGGAGATGGGCCTTCTAGTATTCCTTTAGAAATTCAAGGCAAGTCTTTTACTAATATAGAGGTGTTGTGTGATAGAATTAAAGATGAAATTATTGAGAACTGTTATCATAAGTGAGTGACTTTGCTTATTCTTTCATGGTTGATTCTTGATTATCAATACATAGTAATTTATGGAATAGACTTCTAATTCATATTGAATGATGTATTTTGATGATTCAAATCATCATGTAAACAATAAGTAGTTATACTAGATAATATTATATGCTTTGGTATAATTATATATGTTATATTGATTTAAATCTTTAATATGTATGTTTAATTTATATTTTATATTTTAACAAAATAAAATAAAAAATAATAAAAGTCTTTTATGATAAATATTTAAGTTTATTTTTCTCTTTAAAATAATTATAAGACCTTGATACTATCCTTTTTAGTAATTGACACTTAAAAATACTTTTTGAAAAGATCGGCCAAATAGGATTTGTTTACCAAATATTGCAAAAAGCACTTCTTAAATGAATTGACCAAAAACAAATTATTTTTTCCCAAAAGTACTTATGGATGAAGCAATTGTGAAAAAAAAGTATTTTTCAAAATAAGCAATTTTTGACAGTTTGACCAAAAGAGTTCTAATTATCCGGAAACCAGAAATTGGTATTCATGAGAGGAAGAGAAACCAAAGATTGGTATATTAGATAAAGATGAAAGTGAAAAGGAAACAATTTAATTACCTTCTATATATTGTTTTAGTTTGGGGAAAAAAACATTTTTCATTGTTGAGAGAGTCAAAGGAACTGAATTTTAGTGGACACATAAATAAGTTCAACTAAAACGATCGCGAAAAGATTAATGTAGACGAGATATCATAATCTCTCAATTTCTCTAGATTTTTCTGGTATGAGTTCAGTATGCTGGATTTAAATTCAACAATTATTCTTTAATGCACACCTCTTATATATTTTCATTCTTTTTTCTCAAATCTAAAAAAAAAACAAAAAAACAGACAATTAGCAGGGGACAAATCTTCCCACTTTTTGCTTTCATCATTCCCTTCCTTTTTCCAACTTGCTCTCGTGGGGTTGGTAAAATAAAGGCGGAATACATAACTGAACCCTTAAACTTGACCTTTTTTGTCACTTGGATATTTAAACATAGAGTTGTTCCTATTAGACCCTTCAACTAAGCTACATCTGTGCCAATTAGACACTTTGTAGTGACATAATTGAATGCGTAGGAAAAAACGCATGAAAATGAGAAAAAGGTTATGGATTATTATTATTATTATTATTATTATTATTATTATTATTATTATTATTATTATTATGACATTCTAATATATTATTCCAATTAAAGCGAACTTTTACCTTACATTATATTTCTCTTCTTCTTCTCGTGAACCCATCATTTTTCTTCTTAATTTTTTTTTAAAAGAAAGTATAGTGTACATGAATTTGACTATTCTCATTTTGCATGATTTTTCTCTTTGCACGGCACTTGTAAGCTACTAGAATAAAACTTTACAAACTAGAACGCACAAGTGGTTGATAGAAGTTGCATTTTGACATTAACAACTTTTAACAAAAATAGTACTTCAGCAAAAGAGCAAAGCTGTCAAATATACAAATGCAGCTATTTCATAAGCAAAGAAGAAAACCTTAAAAGCTATCAAATATACAACTGCAGCTAATTACATATTCAATAATTTTTATAAAAGTTTTTCTCAGATGGTCTACAAAGTGTCTAATTGACACATATATGATTCAGTTGAAGGGTCTGATAGGAACAACTCTATGTTTAAGTGCCCAAGTGACAAAAAAGGCTAAGTTTAAGGGTTCAGTTATGTATTTGGCCTAAAATAAATACAGTACTCTCAAAAGATCGAATTCTATCATGACTATTGCCCTATGGCTAAAAGGATTTAATCAACCTCTTTATAATAACTTTATTTGTTCTGAATTTTTTAGCTGATTGTTACAGAGGATATATATTATAATATGTATAATATTCGGTTTCAAGAATAACTCGATTTTTATAGTGAATGACTATTATATAGGAATATTGTTATAGAGAGGTTTGACTGTACATATTAATAATGTAGAAAATATACATAAATTTATTATAATAAAAAATCTATATCATATTCAAGGTTACTAAAATTAATATCATTTTGTTATAAACAGTTATTTTCAATCGTCATTTTTTCTCGATTACTAAACTAATTTTACTTCTTATAAATATTATTTGTAATTAATTTTTAATTAATCTAATTATGCAAAAATTCTTCTTACACTTATTAACACTTTGAAGGTTAGAATGTAAATTCTGAAGAAAAAAAGAGTAAACAAGGGCAACATCCAACCCTCATTTCTTTAAATCTACACATAGACAAGACCACCCAAACAGAAAATTAAATAATAGGAAAGTTTACAATTCACAAATATCACGTGAAAGAAGCAAGAAAAAGATAAAATATATCACCAACCAAGAGCATCAAGAATACCTAAAACAACATCACAAATATGCTTAAATCCATCTTCTCTAATAGCAAGTTGAGGGGGATAAACAACTCCAGGATTTCTCTTAAATCCATTATGACAAACATTAGGGTAATCAGCAGCAGCCATAACATGCATATAAGCATAGTCATAAACTTCATCATTCAAATCTTGTAGTGAAGATTGAAGAGCATTTGCAGCAAAACCATACTTTTCAGCACAATCTTTAAGAAGTTTCTTCATTAAAACTGTATCATTATTTGTAGTGTTGTTATTACTACTAGTGTTAAGTAGTAATTTAGAAGATAGGTATGAATTTGTGGCTGTGGCATTGATCATTCCAACTTTAATCATAATTGTTGCTAAGCCTTTTGTGTCTGCTTTGAGGCTTGTGGAATCAGATTTTAAAGAGGATACACAAAGATCATAGTATTTTGTGCTCTTGCATGTTTTTTGGATAAGATCAACTGATGATGAGGAAATTGTTGGTTGAATAGAAATCAAGAGAACAAGAACCAATAAGAAGTAGCAAGTAGACATTCTTGATTAAAGGGATTTGATTTCTTTTTTCAGTCTCTTTTTTGGGGATTTTGAAGAGGGTATGGGGTTAGGGATAAAAAGGAATTGAACTTGAGATGTTAGATTTCTTTTGTCTAGTAAAGGAAGCATGGTTGTATGAAAAGGGCTGCTTTCTCTTTTATAATAGGAATAATTACCAATTAGGGAATAGGAAACCAAGAAATAAAAATATGGAAATTAACTTTCACAAATTACGGAATGGGGAATAAAGAGATGGGTATTTATAAAATGTGCTTAAAACTTGTCCAAGAATGTGAAAAATCGCTGAAGATGAGGATATATATATATAAAAGCATACAAAATAATCGAGAGAAACTTAAATAGGGCTTTTTAAATTCTAAAAGACTATTGTGGATGTTGTTTTCTCCCATTGTAATTATTGGTATTACTGTGTTCAAAATCAGAAAATTAGAGAAGCAAACAAATGGTACAATAAACAAATCGTAAAATAATTTCAAACTTACTGAATTCATAGTGTGTCCTTAAGGAATTTAATTCCCTTACTGTTATCCAAGGTATACGGATTAATTCCTCCCAGGATAGAACGGAATACCTTACAAAAGGCCTATCTAGAGAGGGAGTTGAAAGATCATCAAAGGGAATGGGGCTAAAGCCTAGGACAAGTCTACATGGCAGTAACTCTACCTAGCAGACTGGAGATCACAAGAGCTAGGTTCAAAAAGATCAAACAAAGTTATGAATGACGGTTCAACATTGTCAAATAACTCAACCCATTCTCGTGATGAAGACAATGTTCAGAAATCAAGGTAAAGTATTAAGGCTTTTTGATGAGTCAATAAAGCTTAAAGCTTTTTAATGATTGCTGAGTCTGACAGGATATGACCAGATAGTGTGTCTATAGGATTACACGTTAGAAATCACTTATGATAGTGTGAAGTGTAAGTCGCTTTAAGGAGAATGAAAGTAAAAGCTTATTCTTTAAGCACTCATAAAATCAGGCGGTGTTCATGGCTGAAACGAACACAACCGTGAGAACCAAAGACGGTTAAGGATTGATTGTGAGGCTTATGGTTGTCTAGGTATATATTAAAGCTCGACGGTTCAAAGATATCAAATCTACCGATTGACCAAGTATATCCGACATAAGTTCACTACGGAAAGTTCAAAGGGAAACCTACTTATCCAGATGTGATTAATACTTACTTGCGAATCACACATTTTTTATGCATTTTTTCATCATATAGCCATTCCCCATTCATGTGGGGGATTGTTGCATTTTTTCTATTAAGGCGTGTGAATGGGAAGTGGAAGAGACATCTCTTGAATTGCACCTCTTCATCTCACCCTTTCATTGTCTATAAATTTAGAGGCTTGGCCTTATTTTTCACATATGAAAAATCCTAAATCTTCTCCCCTCTTTAGACATTATTGCATTATTTTCTAAATAAACATAAGTGTCAAGGGTGATTTGCTCCGTTTGTTGAGTTCGCTGAAGTTCTATGATTTGAAGTGCCGCTATCACAGAATAGTTATTCCGTTCTATCTTGGGAGGAATTAATCCGTATACCTTGGCCAACAGTGAGGGGATTATATTCCTTAAGGACACACCGTGAATTCAGTAGGCTCGGAATTATTTTTGCATTTTATGTTCTAAATTCTATTTTTTCGATTTTCTGATTTTGAACACCGTAATACCAACAGGAATTTTCTTGTTACTTAATACTTATTCAAGAATTTACTCTCTATTTATATGTTTGATACCTAGTCACTAGTCCTTTGACCTAAACGGTTACCTAATTTGTCACTAATAAGACCTCTTGCTCTACCAAATGAAGCATAGTATAGTGTGAGAGAGAGGCTTCTATTTTCTTTCTTATGTATAAAAAATTTAACTTCTTTTAACTATGCAATTGAAAAACTGGAAAAATATTTAGAAAAATATCGAGAGATCTTTAACGAAGAAAGACTGGTTATTCTGCTGGAAAACTAATTCAAAATTGTAGTAGGAACCTTTAGTTATTTAGAATTTGGTTTATTTAATTCATGTCTAAATATGATTTCCAGTTAGAATAAATATAGGAATAGGTTTTCATGTTTCTAGGTTAAATAGGTTTCCGACTATTATAAAAGGGGTATTAGTAGCTTATTTTATGTGTGAAAATTTGTAGAGAGCTTCCACAGAGATTAATAGTAAAAATATTTTTCCTTCTTATTGGTATCAGAGCTTCTACGATCTTGGGAGAGAATCAAATAGCTTCTGCTGCTGGCGGGTGGCGCTAGCCAATGGGTGCCGCCCGTCTGGCCAAAAAAATATGTTGGCAAAATCATAGATAGTTGTCGATAAAATTGGGCTATTCGATGAAAAGTTTCATGACAGATTCAAGAAAAAAAATAAGTTTAAAGAGGTGCAAACAAATATGGCTCAAGATGAAGAAACTCTTGTCTAAAAGTTGGAGAGAGGTTTAAAAATTTGGAAGTTGATTTTGTGTTTCAGCAAAGTTGAGTGTTGGTGAAAAAGTGCATCAACGCACGGGCGTTGAAGATATGTGCTTCAACAAAATTGGATGTTGGTCACAAAAGGCATCAACAGTTGATAACAAAGTGCATCAACGTGAGTTGAAGACAGGTGCTTGAACAAATTGGGTGTTGGGGACAAAGTGCATCAACGGTTGGTGACAACAATGTGAGTAGGAGACATGTGCTTCAACAAAAATTGGGTGTCGGTGACAAAGTGCATCAACGGTTGGTGACAAAGTGCATCAACGTGAGTTGGAGACAGGTGCTTCAACAAATTGAGGGATGCAGACATGTGCTTCATCAAAAGTGAAAGTTAGAGAGAAGTGCTCCAACATAACTCCACAACGAACAAGTCAGACATATACAACTTTGAATTACGGGAGAATGTTGGAAAACTAATTCAAAGTTGTAGTAGGAAACTTTAGTTATTTAGAATTTAGTTTATTTAATTCATGTCTAAATATGATTTGCTGTTAGAATAAATATAGGAATAGACTTTCATATTTCTAGTTGAAATAGATTTCATACTATTATAAATAGGGATATTGGTAGTTTATGTAATATGTGAAGGAAATAAAGAAGTGTAGAGATCATTCACAAATTTATAAATAAAATATTTTTCTTCATAATCATAAAAAATGCAAACGGAAATTTGCGTAGAAAGAAAGAAACTCAGATTTAGGGGTGTTCACGGTTCAATTTGGTCGGTTTTTGATTAAAACCAAAATTAAACCAATTTAATCGGTTTTAAAATTTTAAAACCAAACCAAATTAAATACAAACCATCGGTTTGATTGTTGTTGGTTTGGTTCGGTTTTTCGGTTCTTAGTAAGCTAATGATAAGTCAATAATATTAAAACAACACTAGACAACAATCTGAAAATAATTTGCCAAATTTATGCTTTTTATATATTTCTTTGAGAACTGAAAGTTTATTTACCTGTTTATATGAAAAGAATGAACAAAAAACAAACTAAAAGTTTGCTTTCTCAAGCTTTAGCCATTGTTGCCTTGCAATTTGAATGTGCTTTATTTACTCTTGTGGTGATTTTTTTTAAACTCTTCTTTTAGGCAAAAGTATGTGTAGAGGGTTAGAGAATTAGAGTCTATTAATGAAAAGAAACTTAGTCGAATCCTATTATTTTGGGCTTAGGAAATCTTTTAAGATATAACAGGATAAATCAAAATCCAAAATAAAAATTAAAATTATTAAAAAAAAGATATTATATTGTATGTAAATAATTATTAAATTTTGTATATAATTAATCGGTTTGGTTCGGTTTATTTTTCGGTTTTTTAAAATAGAACCAAAACCAAACCAAATATTATCGGTTTTTAAAATTTAAAACCAAAACCAATCTAAATCAAAAAAAAATTCAATTTACTTAATCGATTTGGTTCAATTTTCGATTTGGATCGGGTTTCCGTCAAACCGTGAACACCCCTACTCAGAGTATATACAGAGTAATAAAAATCTCCAAGTAAAAGAAAACTATAGAAACGATATTACTCAATCAGAGAATAAAATGAGACATAAATCATTATTACCTCCTTATAATAGATTTAAACATTTCTTATCACCATTTTTAATACTTCCTCCGTTTTATTTTATGTGAATCTATTTCCTTTTTAGTCCGTGAAAAAAAGAATGACCTCTTTCCCTATTTGGAAATAATTTACCTTTATGCAATGATTTATAGCCACACAAAATATATGTGCTTCATTTTATATCACAAGTTCTAAAGTCTTCTCTCTTTTTTTAAATTTCGTACACAATCAAATGAGTTAACATAAATTGAGACGGGTGAGTAATTTTGTCTGAACTTTGGAAAGTGGTCTTGGTGTGTCACTGTCGAAATCTGGTATCATAAATAATGATTTATGGACTTTGAGTTGTGTTTTGTTGCTTTTCTCCAAGTTGATTGTAAGGGTCTGTTTGGCAGGGACAGTAACAATTAATAGGCCCTTTTTGGAAGTTACCTACCTTCCAAAATGAGTTCACGGGAACATTGGACCCCTTCAATACTAATGTCTGGAATATTTGTTTCTTTTAGACTAGGCTATAGCTACTTAAATTCACATGTTCCAACTTCCAAGTACACACCTAGAATTATTGATATCTTGACATTTTCTTTATTATCTCTTCGAATAATGGAAGGAATTTAGTAGGAATTAGAACAAAAGACTGGTTGGGACCTTCTACAATCCCATGATGTGATGAGTCCATATTAAGGTGCCAAACGATTCCGTCAATAAAAACTCCTTCATTCATTCGGACAAAACTCATACCCTATTAATAAGTTGAACTTTTACCAGGCTTCAAAAAACATCAAGATCATCGTTTGAGGGGTCAAGGGCTACAAGTATCAGAAACATTAAGGAAAAATAAAAAACAATAAGAAAGGAAGACATATAGGGGTACAGGTTGAAACATATACAATAGTACAAACACGGTTTCATAATATATATGAAGATGTTTCGTTCTTACTTGTTCACATTTATGGTTTGTGAACTTTTTATTTCTCTGTAAACTTGGTTAGTGCTTTTATATACATAAATGTGAATATTATGTATATATTGGTGACATCTTTATAGTTTCAGGATACAAATTTGTAAACTTGTATTACTGTTATATAATTTGTAAAATTATGTTATGTGTGCAATTAGATACAATCAATTCATATCTAATCTTCTCTTCAAATCGATTACATTGGCCAATCTTCAAAACAAAAAGCATCATGCATGTACAAACTCGTCTTTTTTAATCGAAAATTCAATTTCTTATCCAACTTTATCACATTATTCAAGGAATAGTTGTGAATTTTGAAAGTGAATCAATGCATGTATTACGTATTCCATCCTTGCAGAGGAAGATTGTCACCACGTGAATTGCCAAATCTAAGTCAATAAAGATCTTTTCAGCCTTGTGAAAGATCCACCACAACACAAGTAGCAGCCAGTGGCTGATTTAATTGACATTTTTTGCCGGAAAATTATATTACTTAAATAGGCAAAAATTATATTTTAAGTATACATATTATGTATTGAATCTCTTTATATTTATTTGTGTATTTACTTCATTAATTTTGATATTCCTTAATGAAAAATCTTGCTTCGCTACTGTAGTATGCTAATGGCCCATTGCTACATAAAGTTGCAAGGTGTTTGAAATTAACCTTGACACAATCAAATTACCATAAAGATAATTAAAAATTGTTGGACTTTTAAGCCATTGGGCTTTAAAGTATAAAAGTGTGAATTGGAAATGAAGGGAAATAAAATGGAGGGAAAAATAAAAATTTGAAGAAGTGAGCTTTTGTCTTGCACTTTGTCCCTCATTGGTGAGGGACAACTACATTTGTGTGTGTATATATATAGAATCACTTTTTAAATCTCTTAAAAGGAGTTGAAGAGAATGAACCCTCGCGCCGTCGCCGTCGCTCGCTCAGCTTCGGCTTCAGATTTGGATTTGTCAAATGATCGATAAGATTATTTTTTGGACAAAATTTATTTAATAATTAATTAAATGCCAGATCACTACTGAAGATTCAAAAATATTGTCTGGCCGCGGTCCTAGCGTAACCGCGGTAGGATCGCGCCAGAACCCTTCTACAGGTTCAAAGGGCCACTTTGGCCGCGGTCCTAGCGTAACTGCGGTAGGACCGCAGCAGAAGGCGAAATTTCTGAACAGGCACTTTTCCAGAACAGACATCACACCTCTTCCAATAATTGCCTATAAATTCAGAGGCATGTCTTTGTTCTTAATACACCAAAAATATTACAGAGCTTCCTTCTTTATGAATATACTGCATTCTAATTCGCAGTCTCTCTCTCTCTCGAATTCGTAAGTGTGATTTTGCTCCGTTCTTTAAGTTCGTTGGTATCATGCAGTTTGTATTGCCACTGTTGCAGGAAGGTTTATTCCGTTTTATCCTGGGAGGATTTAATCCATTACCTTGGCAACGTGTGAGGGAGTTAAAATTCCTTAAGGACGCACAAGCAAATTGTGGACTCGGAATATTTCTTAATCTTTACTG